>PVIC010003019.1:0-26191 GCA_004025085.1 Thryonomys swinderianus
TCTTCCACCATGACTGTCTATTCAGAGCAGTGCTTAAAATCTAAGGTGATCTTGTTTATTTGTTTCCTAACCAGAATAAAAGCTCTTTGAAGACAGAGACTTTGGCTAGGACTCTGACACTGGATAACCCCTGTTAAATGAACAAGTGAATGGAAAAGATAGCAAGAAAGAAAAGCATTTATGAAGATGTGTCCATGGCAGAACCATTTTGGCTCCAGATGGCCCTAGAAACAAATGGAATGTTGCACAGCCTCTCCCCACTTCCAACTTATTATTTGCATTATGTAGATTATCAGATGTCAATATAATTAGATTTCTGTTCTTTTGTCTCAACTGCCCCAGCTCCTTGCCTCTGGAGGTCTGCCCTGACCTCATTATAGGCTTCACTGGGCGACCACAAATCGTGACCGTTGGTGCTGACTGCACTGTTTTGCGGTGAGTTAGATGAGTTCAGCCCTTTGACCACCAGCACCTTGAGGACAAAGACTGAGCGTTGCTTATGTGCATTTTCAGGGGCTCTTGGTTTAGGGGGTGCTTATTAGGGAATGAACTTTCCTCTCCTATTTGTCATTTTCTCTTGTGTGTGAGTCTGGTCTTTCTGAGGTTGCTGGGGGCCACTGTTTCTCATCCTGTCTTCTCTAGGTGACACAGATAGTACACTTTCCACTAATATTGACAGATTTCCCTTTCTTTTGTTGACACTCATCATGATTGGCCTTTCTCCTTGCCCATGGAAGAAAGCAACTTGCGGAAGTTGCTCATCAGCTTGCTGGAAGCTCCATGATCAGAGTCTCTGAGTGTCTTGGAGTAAAAAATGTGTCAGAAGTGTGGGTTACTACATGTGATGCTATAGTGGTCTATTTCCAAAATTTCTAAATTCCACATTGGGACACTATCTGAATAAAGATTTTGGATTGTGTTTAGATGCATGAGGTAATTTTGGAGTTGAAGTTCAGATGTCCAGTAAACATTAGCCAAATGAGTAAATGGCTGAAATGAAGATGCAAGGTAAAATTAAGATTTTTCTGTCTCATATGCAAATGGCATCAAGAAAATCAATTTTACCCAGAGTGGAATCTCTTAATTTTCTAAAACTCTTCTGGAACATCAAAATATTCTCTCAGTGGAATCTGAAACAAATTGCTTGTCTCTCTTGGTTTGAGATCTTGCTGTGAAGGTCTTATCAGACATCCTCATAAAATGTTACAAAGATCCCAGTCACTGCTGTCATATTACAGTGAAATGCATATGGGCACTAGGATCGGTCACAACCTGCAGGGATGTTTTCCTCACTAATGCCTTCATGCTGTGCACACTGCAGACTTGGGGCTGCAGGATACTACTGTCTTGCAGGGGGTAATCCCTGCTCTGTCTGAGCTGTTATGAGACAGAGCATGTAATAAACAATGGTCACTATGCTTGTTGTGCTGTCAGAGGAGGGTATGAGGTACAGTGAGGATGGTGGAGGAAACGGCTCACTGTTTGGTTGCATCAAGGATGGGTTTGAAGTGGATACTTTAGGTGAATTTTGAATGGTGAACAGTGGAAGACATTTCAGGTAGTTAAGACTTGAACACAAAGGAGAGTAGAATAACATGGTGTCTTTGGGGATTGGGGGGAATAGGGCACTGCTATGCTGCTTTCATCAGCAAAAAGCACCAAGGGCTCACATATGCATGTGCTTAAAAATGGGTACACACAAACACTTGATAGCATTGACCTAAAATAGAATGTGTGTTTCTAGTTGTTCATGAATTCTGTTTTGAAAGGCCCAGGACTTACTTACAAATGTGTACACACACAAGCCTAGCATGTGACTCTCTCAGTGCCTAAGTTTGGCATCTTGATTCTGCCTGTATAATCAAAGGAAGTAGACCTAGACCTTGATCCAGAGAAATATTAGGAAAATCCACCCCCGCAGAGGCAGGGTAGGAAGGATGTTTTCCAAAGTAATTCTCTTCCTTGTTGTTAAATTTAACAGCCTGCTCTCCTACCCTTCTCTTCTTTATAGCAAATAGTGTAGCAATGGCACCTCCCAAACCCAGACCTTTCTGAAAGCCAGACAAGAGCTGACTCCTTCCTCCCTTTCTTGGAACTAGTGATTATGTAACACCATATAGTTCGTTCTTAACCTGACCGGTGAATGAATGATTAGGGGTCATTTTAGATGACAGCTTTATGGCATTTCAGATAAAAACCAACCCTCCAAAAGGTTAGACTTGTCAGAATTAGTGATACAGATCAGTGTAGCACTTCTGCATCAAAATGACAGATTTTCCTCAGCTCCATTGTGATATACCAGTGCTATGCGCTCCTGAGCCACACTGGCTACATTGAGAGGTGTAATATAGGAAGACAGAAGTGAGGCCTCCACAAGCCAGGTGCCATCTTAGTCAATGGGCGTGGAGTTCCTGGTATTGTCCTACCACTTTGCTTAAAGATAACGAAGGTTGCTATATTTTAAATCATAGGCATTTTTTCATTATTCAGTAAACTTTATCGGTATATTATATACACAGCTCACAATAACACACAACACTGGGGAATTTGTACCAATATGTGACACAGGTCAATTCTCATTTTTACCTACATCCCTGCCCACCCACCCCCTCCCCACCCCCTCTTTTATTTTTTTCTGAATCATATTTATTCCTTCCCCTCATTACATTCCCACACCAAATTCCTCTTGGATATTTCTCATTCTACAAAAACTATCATACATTCTAGAGCTCCTTTACCTCTACAGATGCCTATATCAAAGAAAAGATCCAGTATTTGCATATCTGTGTTTTATTTATTTCACTTATTAGTGTGTCCTCCAGGTGTCTCCATTTGCGCATGAATGAATGAATCTTGTCATTCTTTATGGCAGAGTAATACTCCATCTTATTAAAAAAAAACCACATCTTCTTTATCCAGTCTCCAGTTGATGGGTATGTGGGTTGTTTCTAAGACTGGGCTATCACAAACTGAGCTGTTATGAACAACGGTGTACATCTGTCTTTCCAATGTGATTTTTAATATTCCTTTGGGTATATTCCTAGCAGGGGGATGGCAGGGTCAAATGGGACTTCTAGTCCTAGTTTTCTGAGGAATCTCCACACAGAGCTCCACAATGGTTGCACAAGTCTACAATCCCACCATAGGCAATTTTTTGTTTCCAGCAGACTCAAGGGTAGGAAATTGAGCTGGTGTGTAAATATAAATAACTAAGCTTTAAACCTAGTAGCAGCCCAAGGACAGGGACAGTGCTGTGGCACACCACTACTTTCCAATCTCCCTCTCACTGGATTACTTCCCTATTTTAAACACCTACCAGAAGGACCAAATGGAGTGCAAGAACTTTCTGAAAATCTCTTCTAAGTTATGTGTCTCTTCCTTGAAAAGTAACTAAACTGAAGCTGTTATAGTGACTGAATCATTACTACCAATGATTTCCTAATGAAGAAAGATCTGAGGAATGGAACCAGAGGTTTAGCAGAAAATCTATCAACTCAAAGGGTATCACAGCGAGCTGTAGGGAGTACACCAGGTTGACAAGAGGAGGACAAAACCAGTGGGACTAGGAGCTAGTAAGACCGAGGCAGGTACTGTCTCTTTCATAACTTTGTCTCTTTCTGAAGTTTGTAAGCAGAGGATCTGAGCATCAAACAACTGCTTCCGGCTACTGGTCACCTTGAGAAGGTGAATTACGTGTTTCATTGTGGAGGAGGTTTGGAATGGAATACAGTTTGGGGATTGATCTGGATGTCCCAGGGCTGGAAGCAGGAGCCAAGTTGGTATCAACAGGACAGATTGTCTCTGAGAGAAAGTTTGTGGTTTCACTGCTGTGCCCCATTTGGAATGTTCAGATGGGAACTATTTTAATTTTTTCCCATGCTATAAGTCTCATGAATATCATCTTCCCTCAAAGTCCAACAGCCAGCATTTGAATGATGGAGATTTATTTCAATTCTGTTTTTATTAATAGCTTCTCATATTGGGTAAAATCAAATCATTTTTTTTGCTGCTGCCCAGAATGTTAATATGAAGCAAAAGCAGAGGAGCTGGCTTGTTGGGCCTTCTCACAGATACATGCATGCATATATTTGAAGCTGAAAATTTTATACAATTTACACTTTAAAATTCCTCCTGTGTTCAGGAAAAGCAATGCATTTTCACAGGCTGGTGGAGTCCTCCATTTCCCCCCTGGTTCTTCTGTTTCCTTCAAAACTCAAGCTGACTGTCTCCACGGTACTTTATAAAGATATTTTCCTGTTTACCTCTTTTTGAGGATTTTCCATCTCTACAAGTCAATTCTCTTTAAATGAGTTTTTTAGATTTGTATATTTTAAATAGCATATTTGGAAAAGAAAGGGATTTGTCAATTTGTAGATAAGAATATAATACACGCAAATACAAAATATTTTGGGAGCTGGAGGACAAAGCTATGCATTTGGTTTTGTAGGTCTTTTCAACACAATTCAGTGCTTGAGTTTTCTTTATTGAAATTCTGTCTTTGTTGATTGCTTTGCTTCTAGTCCTTGGTGAAAGCTCAGCAAAGCAGGAAGATAGGCTGTAGTATCTCCCTTATCATACTCATTCAGCTACTTGCTCTTGAGGCTGCTGCAGCTGGGAGAGAATGTGTTGCATGAATCAGGACCAGATTCTGTTCATTAGAGGCTACTCTCTCCTATTTCAGCCACACAATAGGATTTTCAAATTGAGCTGTGATCAAAGCCTCTCTCTCTTGCTCTTAATGGGGCCGTGTCCAGACTGCAGACCTCCCTCCCACACATGCACATCTGCTGGGACAACTGTTAGTAATCTGTGCTGGTGGAGGCTGGCAGAAGGGTTGAGGACCCCACATCATTTCTACATGACATTGGCAGGGAATGGATGAGTTTGCATCTAATGGGCTCAATCTATTTTCTAGCTTACTCATTACAGGAACCTAATTGGGTCCATGTTACTAAAAAGAGGTCACCTAGGTAGGGGTGACCAGTGATGGGAAGATTCAGACTAAGAGAAATTTTCAGGCTCAGCCAGGGAGCTAATGTCAAGCAAATAATTCCTAGACAACTCACAAGAAAGGCTGACCCTGACTTGGAGTTATAGAAGAGGAATGTTTTTGTTTGGGTCTTAGAAGCGTGTTTTCAAAAATTAGTCCATTGCCAGGCATGGTGGCTCACAGCTATAATCCCAACACTCAGGAAGCAGAGGCAGGTGGATTGCTGCGAGTTTGAGGCCAGCCTGGGCTACATAGTGAGTGCAAGGCCAGCTTGAACTACAAAGCAGAACTTGTCTCCAAAATAAAACAAAACAAAACAACCCATTAAAAATCAAAACAAAATACACTCGGGAAGCAGAGACAGGAGGACTACTGAATTCGAGGCTTGCCTGGGCTACATAGTGAGTTCAGAGCTAGACTGAACTACAAAGTGAGACCCTGTCTCAAAAAAAAAAATCAAAACAAAATAAAAATAGTCCAAAAGTGAAAATATCAAAATTACAGTTGTAACCACTCAAAACCATTCAGTTCTGTAGTGTTAAACCCTCTCATTGTGACTCTTAATTTGGCAAAACTGAAAGTCTATACCCATTTAACAAACCCTCATTCCTCTGTGCCTTAGGTGGACTCTTTGGTTCTTTTGACATGTCAACGCCACCTGCCCTCTGTAGAGGAACTTCTTCTAGGTGCCAGCAAATGACTACCAGCAGCTCCACATTAGCTTCATCCACTAGAGTGAAACTGAATTAACAAGATCTTTGGTTTTAATATAAATTCTTTTTTTTTTTTGAGACAGGGTCTCGCTTTGTAGTTCAGGCTGGCTTAATATAAATTCTTAATAAGAGTTTTATTGAGTCAAATGGATCCAAGTTCCCATCCTGTCACTGTGACAAGCCTTCTCCAGTAGATTCCCACACTCAGGAGTTCTTTTTTTTACTCTCATCATGAGATAATGAGGGTGTTCTCTCTATAGAGGTATGTACACAGATTCTCTCTCTGGAAAAAAATTACCTGTTATAATCTTCAAATGTGGTTTTACCCAATAGAATTCTTGTACTTTAGAAGAGAGACTAAAGACTACAATCTTTTACAAGCCCATTACTGCAAATTCACATCTCATGGTGGAATCTGAGACACCTGGTCAACTAATCTTCCTTGTGTCTGCCCGGCAGCACTTCCCAGTTGGAGCAGACTTTGAGCTGCTGGCAAAAAGACAGAGGGAGGATTTCTCCTTGTTCTTGTTATTATCCGAATTCTCTTGTTTTGTGACATTTAACTAGGCGAGCTCCATCTGCGTTTTTATATTGGTCAGATTATCCTTGCCTTTAAAGAATTGTTTTGGTATTTGGGCTGAGCGGATTTAGAGGCAGGCAAGCACTTCATCTCCACAGCATATTAGCCAAAGAGCAAAATCCAACTGTGTCCTGGGGGCCTGTATTCCAGGCTGTCCAGCACCATAAATCAGCTGCAGCAGAGTCCCCGCAGAGATCCCCAGTGAAACTTAGTGCTCACCTGCCTCTTAAGGAAGATCAAAGCCTTTCCTGGTATCCACAGGAAGGTCTATTTTAAGTAACACCACCAGACTTAGTCCCTTCTGCATTTTAAAGACTGTTAACCTCATCTGAGTTTCCAAAGACGCTTTTGAGGTATGCTGCTCAGACAGGGGCTGTTGACTGCCATTCATGACTTTGAACAAAGTCAGAGAAAGATTTGAAAAAATATTTGTGCTCTATTTCTGGTCCAGTATCATCCCAGCCTTTCCTGCCTAAATAGCAAGAGGGAATCTTAGCACTTAGAGTCAAGAAGTTTTTAATATGAGCTGGAGTTAATAGTCAGGATGAAGGGAAAATATCATTTATTGAAGGCTTATTGTGCCCTCTCAGTGGCTAGCATTTGGTTTAAGAAAGCATAAGATGTGATCTCCATCCACAGAAGGCTCAGCATAGTCTACCACAGGGGAGCAGTGAGTGGATAGCTGCTGTTTGGTTCAGCCAAATCTCTATTTTCTCTTATGTTTCTCACAGATATTTTATTTCCTTTGGTAAACCAGACTAATTTCTGTAAGGAGTACCGGAACTCTTCTGCTCTCATTTTTTCTTAGCTGTTAGATGACAGCTAAGAGTGTTAGTGTCTACATGAGTCTTCATTTTACAGATGAAGAAATTAAACCACAGAGAACTTAAGTAACTTGACTAGGTTTATAGAGTCAGCTGAATGAAGAAGTAAGGTTCAGTTCCAAATAGCCTGGTTACAAAACTCATGCTTTGTTAACATGCCTCATATAATCCATACAATTGTCATTATCTGCCATTATACTCTTCCTAGATCTTTCTTCTACAAGCAACTATCTACCAGAAGTGATTATCTGATTTGTTGCATACCCAGGTTAATAGGGCTGGTTTATGGGCAAAGAACCCAAGGACCCAAAAATTAAAAATAAAATAAATGAACAAAAATGGCAGAACAGTCCACTTAAGTTCTCAGAAGAACTCTTCACCTGCCTTGGCTTCCTGAGCCCTTGGAGAATTTGATGAAGCCCTAGACCCATCCCCTGAAAATTTGTATCTACCTACAGGATTGTGTAGCACTGAGGGTTCTCATTATTTCAAGTGACAGAAACCTCATTCAATTCAGCTCTCCCAAAGAGGAGAAAATGTTGGTTTATGTAACTGTGTTAGGCTCAAGGTACGGCCAGACCCAGGGGACAATTGGAACCAAGGACAAAGCTTTTTGTCATATAGCTTCCTGCCTCTTACAGTGAGTGAGTTTTGTCCTCCCTAATACATGGCAAGCCCCGAAGATGAGATTAGATCTCATGTAGCAATGAGAAGCCACATCTTCACCACAGCTTCAGCTGAAAAATAGCCTAGAAAGAGACTCTCATTTTCTAGTGTCATGGACCCACCCTGCAGTCTCACAAACAGAAAAGTGAGGTCAACAGCAGTTTTCACACAAGGAAGAAGGCAATATTCTCAGAAGAGGGTGGGAGAGAGGCAAAAGAAAGATGACTCAGTGCAGATCTCAGGTAGGACTCTGAGCCTACAGCCGAGAACTGAATCTAAAAAAGCAAGTGAAGTGCTGAGACTATCACATGAATAATTCAGAAAAACACTGGACTTAGGTTCAGCGATCTGGACAGCTCAAGGGAAGTGTTTTGACTAAGATGACTCAGAATGTAGCCTCCAGATTTTCCATGCTTTGGCTAAGAATTAGCAATGCAATCCATTTTTCTGTCCCCTACCAAAGGGAAAATGATTTTAGAAAGTAAAAGGAAGGTGTCAGTTTCCTACTGCAAATCTAGAGCTCTTTGGGCATGAAGTTTCCTCTGTTTCCAAATTTTAAAAGAGAAATAAAATTCTAGATCACAGTGTGCTTAGCCAAGTTGTCTGTCTAATATTAATTGTACAAAGTAGGAAACACTCAGCTGGGCTCCCTAAAGGCATCCCCGGCTCTAAGTGAAGCCCTTTTCAATCTGCTCTGTGCCCAGATGCCAGACTCATTTGCCTAAAACATTACTTCATTATGATTTGCTGTAGATTCTTAGTGTTCAAAACCACACATGATGGGGATCCCCTAGACCATTGTCCTTTCTAGCTACTCCATCTGGGGTTATTTCCTTCAGTCTTTCAAAGTCTCATGCTCATTCACACCTCTGGGATCATCACTTCAAGGCTCTTGCATCTTATAAAGCTTGGCTTGCTGTCCACCTCTGCAGAGGACCTTAGAGTAGCATAGCATGAGATGGCTGAATCAGTGCCACCCTTTCTCTGGTCTGCTCTCTATGCAAGGAGCCAAACCCTGCAAATGACATTTCCCCAGCTTTCCTGTTATCTGGCTTATGGTTAAATTCACCCTAAGGGAGAAAAGTCACCAGAGAACATTTCCAAGAAGTGACGTCTCTGGGAGTGACTAGTCCTCTTCATGGTTAGCTCAGTGACTAACTGGTTTCCTAGGTCTTTAGATTCCTCTCACCACTGGGATGAGTTTTCCTATATTAAATTCTCTTTGCTTAGCTGTCTGCTGTGGATTCACTTTTCCTGACTGAACAGTATCAGCAAATATGACCACCTCTCTAATTACTTTATTCTGTGACCTCTCATTATAGACATTATATTTTCACTTGTTTTAATAATCTTTCTTCAGTTTAAAAAAGAGATGCATTTGTTGCTATGTCAAACAGCATAAAAGAATGACTAATAAAAAGAGAATTTCCTTTTCATTCTAGATACCCAGTCCTTTTGTGTAGACCAAATAGAATTAACATCTTATACATCTTTCCAGAGATTTTATGCACATGTATATGTGCATGTTTTTAATGTACATCATTTTGGAACTTTGTATTTTCACTTCATAATATATCCTTATTGACTACCTGAAATCTTTCTGTATGGAATACTGGTTTATTTAACTGGTCCTCTATTGATGAATATTTATGTTGTTTTTGTATATTTTGTTGTTTGGTATATTTATCTGTGCACATGGAATTTTATGGATAGGAACAAGCTCAGTAAACTCCTAGAATTGCTAAAGCAAAAGATGTGGAAATTTTTATGTACAATATCAAATTATCTTTCAAATAAGCTGTAATAATTTACATTCCTCAAAAACTGTTAGCATTGTTTACCCATAACTTTTTAAAAAATGACTATTATTGAAAGTTTTTCTATTTGCCAACTCAGTAGGAGAAAAATGCTACCCCATCTCCAACCACTTATCTATGGTTATCTGCTCATGTTCCACAGCTCTGTGTTAATCAAAGTATGTATTTATCCACTACCAATTATTGTTATCAATATTAAAAAGAGCTACCATTGTTTAGGGCCCTTTATGAATCTGTATTGTGAACTTTATATTCATTTTTTCCAAGTTCAACAATCCAATAAAGAAGACATTTTCATTGTTTTTCAGACAGAGAAAATAAAAGCTTAGAGAGGCAAAAATCCAGTAATTTATTCTAAGTCTCACAACTGGGAGGTGGGATTCTGTCACAGAGAAGCACATCCCCTAAAGTTATGATCTTTCTTGAATGTATCATCTTTTGAATTGCAGTTGGCCTGGGAATATCAATCTCATTCTCAAATGGCTGCCATTTTCCTCAACTTCTTAATGGCAGGGAGAATGTCTTATGTTGTTTGGCTGTGTGCCAAATATTCAATTAGGATCTGTCAATCAAACAGAATATTTATCATAAGGCACTACATAACCCCACTAGGTGTTCCATAATTTGTGAAATTCTTTATAAATTACTGTTTCTTCCCATGACAGAAACCACCATAGCACTTGGTACAAGGCAGGAACTTGAAGACTATATGCTAAATTAATGACTCTGGGGCTATGTTTAGAGTAGTTTTCTTGTGGTAAGGATGACCAATGAACTGAAAGAAGATTGAAAGATCCTCAGACTCCACGAAGTCCCAAGTATCTTTTCCTAAGTTCCCCCAAGCCCTTCTTTATGGAGGTGCTTTGATGTGTCTCAAAAATAAGGCAGAACTCACATGCAGAGTACAAGCTCAGCCCCTGCTGGAGAACCTGAATAGGTGAAGACTTGAAAGAGGGGTCACATCACAAGAGCAGCATCCATGGTCCCTCTGACCTAGAGCTCGGTATCTCTGCCATGCTACTGGCATGAGCCCCACAGAAACTCTTGTGCCACATTCAAGTTGGCAAGAAGCTATTTATCAAATGATTTAAGTTTTATATATAATGCATTATAAATTATATATGAAATATAAATTATATAAAAATATATAATTATATATTATTTATTATATATCTTTATATATTATAAAATATAAAATATTATATGTGTGTGTGTTTATATATATATCAGCTTTTGCTCCAGATCAAGCATGTCATAAATTGAACACCTGGGTCAATTTGACCACCTGTCTGAGGTGGAAGTCATCAGTGATGTATTAGATGAAAAGAAAGGCAGCTTGGCTGAAAAGGGACAAGAAGAGAGGGAAGTGCATGCTGAGATTGGAGGGTCAGCACAAACAGGTTGAGCAGGTCTCTGAAGTCCCTGGAAGGAGTCTAGACTTTGGTGCGTGTTGCTATGGAAGTCCATACATGAGAATTTTAGCAAGGGGTATATATTCGGATTCTACTTTAGAAAATCTTTCAGAAGATTTGGAGTTAAAGTGTTTCTGTATTGTTAATCCCAAGTACATTTGACTGCAGTTGTGATTTTCTCTTAGAATGATAAGAAATATTTTAAAAAATATTTTAAAATTTCAGAGTGGGATTTGGGGAGATAGATTGTGATTTGAATGATTTTTCTGTTTACTGAATTATGGTAGGAAAATGTGGCCCAACAATTTTATAGTTTGTAGCGTTAAAGCCATTACTTACTTATTTTTGTTCATAACTAAATAAAAAGCATTTTTAAAATAAAAGGTTTGTGGATATGAGTAGGGACAAAAGCAGATGCATTTGTTCTCCAATTTTAGGATCCTAAATATAGTGGTAGCATGTAAACTGTGTTATTCATATAATTTATATTCTCCTCTGTTTTATTTGATTTATCAAAGTCCGAAGGAGCTGTGCCAGTCTCTTAATACTAATTTTTTTCTGTCAAATTCTTCATACATTCCTAAGCATTTTTGCTATGCGTATTTCCCTGCTTAGTTGTTTGTTACATAAAGATTTGTCTCTATTATTTTCTTCTTTGTTTATTATGCATTTTGCTAACAAAACTTTTTCTTTTTCTAAGAGAAAGCTATTCCTCTACTCATAACACCTCTGACCCCACGTGTGTGGAATTTTTCCACACCAAGCAATTCTCGATCTCTTTGCAGATTCAAAGTGAGTGTCACTCAGTTTAATTCAATTCTGACACTAACCAGCTGGGCATCCTCCATCTCTGATCAAACAGCTATAACTCAGGGGTTTCTGTAAGTGTGAAAATTGAGCACTGCCACCTGATAAAGCCCTTTACTCAAGACACAGATTGACTATAGAAGAAAATTCTTTTGGCCTTAAGCTGGTAGGTGGTGTCAACCAAACTCCATCTTATGAAAGATTGAAGGCACCAAGATTATATGAAGTTTCTAGGGGGACTGTCTAACTGTAGCCATAGCCAGGTGAGTACTACAGTGGTCATTAATTCTTGCAGTGGTTAATTCTCTTGGTGTTGTTTCAGTGTTGTCTACAAGTTAGCAGGTTTTCCTGGTTCCTACAAGCCTAAAGGAAGATTACTGTTTAGGAAGTCACATGGTTAGTGTTGTTCTCCAATATTTTCCCTTATTCTTTCCAAGTGAGGTTGAATTTATTGATTAATTATTTGGGGCATGAGACATAGGGAAATGAACCAAAACAGAAATAATGAAAAACTGACTTGCTATTGATAGGAACAAGCTGACTGCCTGTCATCTATGGCATGCATGCTGCAACAGGTACAGAGAGCCCTCTCTATTGTCATGTGAGCCAAGTTGTCCTAAGAACACCCCAGCAACTGACTGTCAGATAACAGCACATATACAGGGCATGTGTACACTCAGAAGGGTGTAGTGCTGCCAGGTGATGATGTCATGAACTGTGTGACCCATTAGCCGAGATTTATATATACAAATATATATAATATATTGTACCATATATTTGCTTGGACTAGCTGTAAAATTTAATATACTTGTTTTTATTAACACAATATTTTAGCTTTGAGTTTTCTTACAAAAAGTTGACATTTAACATCCAAGATTTAGCAAAGAGATGTTCTAATTAGTAGACATGTGCTGTCCCCTAGACATATTTGAATCTGTAGCCTCATATTTAGTTGTTTGTGAAGAATTTATGGAAACGAGAACAAGGGGATGCATTTGCTTGGACTGGCTGTGGCTTTAGCAGAAGCCTCCACAAAGGAGGAAATGCGCTCAGAGGCCTCTTCCAGAGGAGGGTAAAAGCTGGTGGTGAGTAAAACTGCACGTTGTGCCGGTAGTATATAAATTTGAGAAGCTGCCTAGCTGAGAATCACTGCCACAGATTGTTGATTCAGAGATTATCAAGCTTTTTGGTGTTAGTTAATTATGGTAGCTACTTTTGGTTTAAAAGTTAGATTTGTACTGGGGGCTTCATTTTTAAAAATATTTGTGTTTTTATAGACTCCAAGTCTTGAACAGCAAAAACTGACTAAAGCAGAAGAAACAAAACTGAAAACAGATAGTGGAAGATTATTTCAATAGGTGTGGAAAGAGTCATTTGGAGTGATTGAACTCAATGGATGCAGTGAAAGGGTTATCTATTCTACATCTAGTGTCAGATGACAACAACCACACAAGTTTCCCCAAATTTGGTGAAACTGAAAGGAGTTTTTTGAAGGGAAATCACGGCAGTATCATACCCAGTATCTTAGTTTTGCCACTATCTTTCTAAGACAAATCATGTGACAGGTGCCAGGTTTCAAATTTTGTTGTGCACATCAAAACGTGGTAATCCCCTCTCTGATTGGGATTTTATCAAAATGGGAGTTATTCCCTTATCTGGGGATGTGTTGTCTGGGAGTAATTCCCTTTAACACGATTTCCCAAACAAGGATAAAATTATGCAACGCATCTCTGAGATGCCATTTAGCAGAAATACTGTAAAAGATTGAGTCCTGTGTATAGCAAATGATGTTAGTTCAGTAGCTCATCACTGATTTACAAAACACAGCCTGGTATTCTGTGGAATTAGATGAAAACACTTTTCTTTTCTTCATAACTTGTATCATTTTATTTGTTCCATAGTGAGCCAAATAGTGTACAGCATTTACTGAGAGAAGCTTTTAGGATTGGGTAAGGACTAGTTCAGTTGTGAGTGTGTGCAAAACAATAAATTCTATCCACTTACCGGTATTTGATTGGGTTAACCTTGCAGACTTTATTAAGGTGCATGTCGTAGCAGTTTCAGGCCAGCTTGCAGAGCATGAAAATCTACAAGACACTTGCTCAGTAGGTACTTCAGTCTGGTTCTGTTTGATGTTGGTTTAGTTTTATAAACTCTCACAATTGGGGCCCAGAGTGCCCCCCAAGGCTAACAGTAATTTTGCATTATGTTCTTGGTGATAAAGAAGAGCTGTTGAAACTTGTGTCTTTGGCTGGAAGAACACAAGGGATAGATATCTACAGTGCTGGAGGCTTTCTTGACACAAGATATAAGAGCAAGAGCGTCTGTTTTAATGTAGTTCTTTTTCAGAGGGGGAACATATCTAGTCATTCAGTTTCATCATACTGTACATCAACAAGCTCTCTGTGCCAGGAAAAGCAACAAAAATTAGATGATGTCCTTAAAGATATCACAAAAATGGTGAATTACATCATGAATTATGGTTTCAGTTTTTGACAGTTTCAAACACTTAATGAGGCACAGTATACAAAGCTTTACCTATGTACAATAATGTCTAATGGTTGAGCAGAGGGAAAGTCCTGGAGAGATTTGTAGCCTACTTGGGTGAAATTAGGCTGATTATGAGTGAAAGGGGGCAGGAATATTTACAGCTCACTGAGATGGCCTGGCTTAACAACCTCATGTTTATTACATATTTTAAACTATACTTCAATGTACTGAATGAAAAATTACTAGATGTAAGGAAAACAGCAGAAAAGATGTTTTGTAATACCAAAATATTTGAGAGAAAACACAGGAGTTTGAGAGAGGCCTTGAAAGAGGGCATCTCAAATATTTTCCAAATCTAAAAATGCATTTAGAAAATTCTACAACATTTGCACACAACCTTACAAGCCAAGACATCTACACAGAATTTTATAGCATTGTAGCAGCCACAGAGGAGGATTTCAGTAACAGATTTTTACATTCTGTAAGATGGAGACAACCTGTTTTCTTACTTCTCCAGATAAAATCAAATTGGAAGAACTTGATCCTCCCTTCTTACATTAGTTAGATTTTGGAAATCTGGAAATGAAGCTGTTGGAATTTCAAGAAAGTTTTACTTAGAAAAATAAATTCTATGGCCTGAATGGGGCACATGAGAAGATAGAATGTGAAGGGGTGTCAAAGTGGGTAGTTCTAAAAATGAAATATCCTCAAAGTGTGGAATTCTCTCCCCAGTAATTTTAAGTTAATGGAAGCACTTGGGATTGCTTCTCTTACTTTGTTTGGGTCGTCTTATGCTTGTGAGCAGCCATTTCAACTTTGAATTATATCAAATCTGGTAAAGAAACAGAGTAACTGGCAGATTCCCTGAATGCTGCATGTGTTGGTCTCACACTTACAAAGTATGAGCCAAGGTTTGACAAATTATGAGCATGGATACAACAGCAAAGTTCACATTAATTGTTCAAAAGCACACCAAAGGTAAACTTTTACCTTTCAGTAAGAAGCTGTTTATAGCATTAAAATCCCTGTTATTGTGTTTTGCTTTTAAGACCAAAGATGTTAATGTATGAGCTGTTTTTCATAAATTAAAACCTTAGTATTCTAGTTTATTTTCAGTACTGGTACTTTCCAATAAATAAATGGGTTTTGGATTGCAGTTTGAGCACTCAGACTCTAAAAGGTTTACAATAACTGATCTATCAACTTCATTCCCAAAATACCTTTCTTCGGTTCAATCATTTGTTAGAATTTCTCACATAACGTAGGTAGTCACTTTACTTATGTTTATGTATCTATTATAAAGGACAGAACTCAGGAGCAGCCAAACAGAAGAGCTGCACAGGGAAAGGAGGGGACAGGTGTAGTGCTTCCATGCCCTCTCTGGCTACCCTACCTCTGTATTGTTCACCAGCTTGAGGCATTCACCAAACCAGAAGTTCATCAACTGAAGAGCTCACTGAAGCCAGTTAAGTCACATTTTTATAGAGTTTACTCCCCTTTTTTTTCCCTGGAGGTAGAAGGGCCCATCCTAATGTCATCTATGGATCCCTCTCTAATCCCCAAAGCATTCATTAACATAAAGAATTCCTTATCTCTAAAAAAAGAGTATCTTTATCATTCCAGGAATTTTAAGGACTTTAGGGATTCTGGGCCAGGAATAGAGGACAATTATCAAATATACAATTTATTATAGGTAGTTCCCTTTAATGCTTTAAACCTACTGCATTAGTAATTGTGTATTTATAACAGGCTACTATGTGTGTTTAACCTTATCACTACATGTAGATATTTAAATTATTTCCAATTTTTGTTATCATCAACAATATTATTTTCCTTAATCTCTTTAGGCATGTTGAAAAGAAAACCTAAATCAATGTATTTTGGGAATATCATGGCATGTTTCTGTTAAGACCTTAATGGATATATGTGATGCTTTTAGAAATCTAATTTTTTCCTTTATTGATTCTCATTTTAGGCCTTGACACTTAAGAACTGGTTTTATTGCCATATCATCGAAACTAGAGGTAACAGGATAAATTATGTTGAATAATTTCTTTTACATTAGAAATTTAGTAGTAATGACAAATGTACCAGATAACTGATTCACCAGATATTTGAGTGCACAAAAAGGGTATTCAAAATGGAAGAAATCTTGCAGGTAGTGCAAAGATAACTATGACATTTAAACCAACAGCATAAAAGTGTATGAGATCAAAAGGCCTTTGAAATTACAGTTCCATATGGCTGCTGTTATAGAACATCACCAGGGACTGTTACCGAGTTTGTTGAACACTACTTATAATAAAAAATTATTATCATCCAAGGAAGGAGGAAAAATCACTGATTGCAAAGGTAGACACTCCATTGCTATAATTCAAAGAAAATCACTGGTGCATTTGTCACACTGCAGAGAACACTGTGTCCAGCCTTTTCCCACTGAATTAGTAAGGGGGGGCTGGATATTATTTGATAAAAGGATGACAGGAAACTACTTTGAGCAAAACAAGTGTCAGTGACACTCCGAGAAGCAGGTGCTGATGAATAAAACATTGGTATGGTGGAACACAATGAGGTGTGGAAATGATTTGGACATGCAGTGTGTGTGGATTGATTTGAGTGACACAGCCCATTCTGAGCGAAGAAAAATAAAATAACCATAGGCTTCAAAAGGAAGACTTCCTGCCAGAAAACCTATAAATAAGATTTTTTATTAGGAAATATGACATTTCGTTTATGGTGATTCTGCCTTTGTGATATAACCCAGGTCAACAAAAAGTTCAAGAAGAGAATAGATGTGATTCAGAGAAAGTATCTTCCACTCTCACACTGAGATGAAATTTACCAGTGTCCCTATTGCATCAGAGATCTCACATCTCTGCACGCTGAGGCCCTGCCTATCTATACCACACTTACCAGGTAAGAGGACTGTTCCAAAAATGAAGGAAGAAACTTACTTGCTATTCAAACTATTCAAAGTCCAATGCCTATGGTGCAAAGAGTTTTCTTAGGCTTAGTGACATCCATGTCATTTGCTCTCTAATAGGTATAAATTACCTCTTTTTTCTGCACAGTTGAGTTGGCAGTCATTTGTTTGCAAAGGCTATGCGGTGATGTCGTATGTTCATACTGTGGACATCACATTGCACAAACCATTCCAAGCTCAGGCAGTTCCATTGTCTCCCAGGCTATGGTTCCCTGGATATAAAAAATAAACAAGGTGGGTAGAATCTAATGGCTTCTGGAGATTTTATACTCAACAATTTTAGGCTTCACATTGTATAAACATCTATTTTCTTCCAAACTCAACATATGAGTGACAAGCTTTATCCTCTGTCTACTCTCAGTGTGGAAAAATCCCAAGCTATTCTGTTCATATAAGCCTTAGATTTTGTCCCAAATGTCCAGTTACCTGGCTCTTTTCAACAATGTCAGTTATATTTCCAAACAGAACTAATAAAAACTATATTAGGAGTAATCACCCACTCACTTCCCATAAACATCATTGGATGCTTGTAAAGCTCTATCTCCCATTTTATGGATGAAGAAAGCTGAGTTCTAAAGCACAAGTAATTTGTCCAAAATCAGAAAGCCAACAAATGGAGATGCCAGAATTTGAACACATATCGGACTCTAAGGCCCAGAATTTCCAGGGAGTTGGATTGCTCTACAAATTTCAATGGTTGATTTTTATTGAAGAATTTCCATGTGTCAGAAACAGTAGTTAAAGCTTGATGCATCAATTTCTTACCACAAATGTGGTAGGGAAATACCATCACTGCTTTTATTGCACAGAGGAAAAAACATACTTGGAAGAGACACAAGTTCAGAGCGGGGAGTCTGTTAGTGTTTAGATCTAGAATGTTCCCCCCCAAACCACATGTGCTCTAAGGTAGAACTTCTGAAAGACTAGATTGCAGTGATTACTACAACTGACTTACTGTTAGGAGGTGGTGGCTGCTTGCAGGAGGGTCACTTGCTAGGGTGCATCTCTCTGTTGTCTCCTCCCTTCCCTCTCAGCTTCCTGGCCACCATGATTTAATCAGCTTTTCTGCACCCAGACTCTTCCCCCTTGCCATTCCTGCCTTGGAGCCAGTCAACTGAACTATGGACTGAAATCTCTGAAAACTATGATCCCAACAAAACCTCTCTCTGTTAAATTGTAGGTGCCAGGTACTGTATTCCAGCAAGAAAGAAAGTGATTACGATGATGAAATCAGACAAAGTCAGACAAAGAACCTCACTTCCAGATTGAGGAGGAAGTGCATAGTCTTACTTGTTCTCCTAAGCTCCAGAAGGTGTAGAGTTTTATAGCAAATTACCCCCCAAAGAAAACCGACAGATTCCTAAAGGGATGCTACTTCAACACCGATCCTGAGAACATAAGCTTTAGCCTGGAACACAAGGCTCAGTGTATGCCTGTGGAATGGAAAGTTTTGGAATCTCTGACCCTGAGGACACAGTGACCCTGAGAAATAAGGCTGATGTGTCTCCCTTGGACAACAGCCCTATGGCTCCTGCTCTGAATACAACACAGCTGAGTTCACCATACCTCAAGAGGTAAAAACCACAGTGGGGTATGTGACTTTCTACAGAGAAGTAAAAAAATGATAACCCAAATGGCTAAAGATTATTGAAGAAACTTGGTAAGTAGAAGCCAAGAGGACAAGGAAGGATAAGAAGAGAACTGCCTGGGCTAGTGACAGATGTCTTCATGGAGATCAAGTCCTGCTATAAGACTAGGAGACCACAAAGGCCCACAAGGCTCATTCTCTCTCCAGCCCTGCCACTTCTGAGGAGTGATCTCTAGCTGCAGAACTCTCTTCATCTCTCTGCTGCTCCCTCTGTTTCTTTTCTTTTCTTTCCTTTTCTTTTCTTTTCTTTTTTGAGACAGGGTCTCGCTTTGTAGTTCAGGCTGGCTCTGAGCTCACTATGTAGCCCAGGCAAGCTTGGAACTCAGCAATCCTCCTGTCTCTGCTTCCCGAGTGCTGGGATGACAGGCGTGAGCCACCACGCCCGGCACTGTGGTATGTGATATTGACTGCAGGTGGGCGTGAGTCTCCACGCCCAGCATTGTATGTGGTTACCGGGGATCGAACTCAGGACCTTGCGCTTGCGAGGCAGGCACCGGAACCACTGAGCTAACCCTCCGGCCCTCCCTCTGTTTCTTAGTCACTTCCAGCCTCTTATATGGGTGACTCTGGTGTTTGACTCAGCCATGACCCTCCTTCATTAGAACAATGGCTGATGAGCTCTCTACCTGTCCAAGAAATTCCATCTTTTAAGCTGCTCCAGTCTACAAACAAACCACCAACAAACCTATTCTCCCTCCTCATGAAGACCTCCAGCTCTAGGGTCTTCCCATTTTCCTCCCTTTCTGCCAGTCTCCTGCCCTTTGCATGTCTTTTTTCCTTGCCAGCAAAACTCTTGGAGTTATAACCAAGGCTACATTTCCCTTTTTTTTCTGTCCTACAGAAGCATCTGCCCTTACTCAAACCACAAATGAAACAGAAACCTGCTATCTTGGTAGCTGTGTGGACTTCTGAGTGCTTCTAGAGAAAATTACCCAGGTGGGTGTTGTTGGGTCTGAGAAAATGCTACCTCTAAGGATGGGACTTCAACGCACTGAGTGGCGAACTAAACAAGCCCCTATAAGGTCTCCCAGACCTCCGCTACTCTGTCTCTTGATTTCTTTCTCTCCTGTAGCAGAAAGAGGGATTTTTCTAATGTTTTCCTTATCTGACTTAGGGAAGTTCTTTCAGAGGGACTGAGAGTGCTTATTTTCCTAGATCCTCCTCCATAGAATCTATACTAACCACAGAAGAGTAACTCCCAGAAGAAAAGAATGAAAGTCAAACACACCCAAGGGCCCAAGTAAACTTGTTCCAGTTGTAGTCTGCTTTGGGTCCACCTATGTATAGCTCCTCTAAAAATCATTTACTCTTCTTCTAAAATTGCTTACATTCTCTACTTTCCTTTCCCCTATGAAAAGAATATTTACACTCCAACCATCTGGTCTTCCTTTAGGTTTTAGACTTTGTGTGATTCCCTTGTGCCTATATGCTAATATATATTTATTCCTTTTCTACTGATTATCTATTTGTTGTCAGTTTGTCAGCAGATTCAATTATGGAACCTTCTGAGGGCAGAGAGAAGTTCCCCTAGTACCACTAGGAACTGTCCCCAACCCCAACTCTTTAGGCAGCCTACTATGTTCTTGATCAGTTCATACTCCTATTATTTCCAAACTTTTCTTGTGTTCTTAATCTCAGATTCTTTTTCCTCCTCACCTTTTATTTATCCTTGAAACTAAATATGCAAATGTTCCTGCTCTAGCACAATGTTATCTGGTACTGTCCTGTCCCTCAGATCTATGCTATAGGTAGGGTCAACCATTCCCCACAGTGGGAAGTGACACTCTGTAGTGAATGATTATCTTTGGATTTTAGGAGCTTCATTCAGGTATTCCTGGAAATTGTGCACCCACCCTACTTCCAAGACAGACCCAAGGACTAATGACTGACTAACAGAGGACTAGAAATCAATCCCCTTGTTTCAAGAATGAAGTCTGTGGGAAAATTCACACACTAGAACTGCCTGAGGAATCAGGCTAAAGCTGACTCTCTGACACCCCACAGCTGCCCAGCTTTAGTTCTCATACTCTCTTAAGAACATTTCTTAATAAATCACTTGGGTAAAAACTTCCACGTTAGACTCTGCTTCTAAGAAAGGTAACCTAAGATAACAACCTACTTCTTTTTCATATATTCCCCTGTTGAAACTGAATGAGCCCTGCTCCTACTTCAGGCCAAGGCCTTCTTTTATGTTCCGAATCCCTTGCTGTTCTCTCTTCCTAGGAACTTGCATAATCAATAATCCTTTTTCTTTTTCCTGGCTCCTTCCCATTAGGATTGAGATGTGCTCAAACTTCGCCTGTCTTAGAAAATAAACATTCCTTTAACTCTTGTTTTCTTAGATATTTTGCCTTTTTTTCCTCTTGTCTTCTACAACAGAATGTCAGCATCAAATTGTTGTGTATCTTAAATAATTTTTTTCACTTTTACTTTCTTCTCTCACATGGGTATAAAGGTTCCACATTATGAGACTGGAGATTTTGGAAGGACTCAATACATGACCAGAAGGAGCCTACCATTGCCTACCATTCTTTCTGTTATTTTGAGTTTTTGTGGCATATGAGTTGGAGATATGGCCCCATGGTGCTGTTTACATGTACCTCCTCCATTTCCTCACCTCCTACTCTTTGCTCAACTGGTGCCAATCTGGTTTCTTCCCCTGCCACTTCACCTCAGACCTCCCTGTTGCTAAATCCAATGGACACCTTTCAGTTTGCATCCTACTTGATTTGTCTCCTTCATTCCTGGTGCTTTTTAAATTTTCTTATTTCTCTATCTTTCTATCCCTCTTGCTTGTCTAGTTAGTCCTTGTTGGCTTTCTTTTGAGTTCCTCTTCCTTCATACATACAACAAATGTTGATATCTTTCAAGTTTGCCTGGAACCTAATTTCTGTTACTTTGCCTGAGCCCTAAGCAAACTTGCTCATTTCTGAGGATGTGATTGCCATGTCTATACGAATATCCAGCCCAGGCCCTTCCTCTGAACTCCACACTCATACTCAACAGCCTGTGCCACACCTCTAAATAGTGTGTCAAATATCTTTTAAAAAGAGTAGTGTTAGGATTATATGCATAATTTTTTACTAAAACTGCTCCCACTTCAATCTTGATAGTCTTAAGAAATGGCACTGCTACCCACACAGCTTCTTAAATCAGTAAATGATGAGTCAACCTTGTAGTCAATCAATCACTGGGTCCTACTAATTCCTTTTTAAAGATATCTCTCAAACACATTCCCTTCTTCTCATTCTCCTGGGGCATTAGGCTAGTTTAGGCCATCATGGTTTCTTGTCTGAAGTACCTCAGTAATCTCTACATCAATTGGGAGTATTGTAGGAAATAGAAATCACTCTACCTTTTAAGTGTAAAGGTATTGAATGCAGAAACTAAGGAGCTGCTCTAACCCTATAAGGCCTGGAAAGAAGGCTTTATAGGAGACATGTTCTGAATAACATCCAAAACAACACCAATGTATAATGTCAGCAGTGGAAGTGATAATCTACCAGGACACTGCTTTTAAAAGCACAAGATTAATCATGAAATTCTCTTTAAAATTCACTGATGGCTTCCTTTTGCTTTAAAAATACAACCTAAATGCTTCATCATGGCTTCAAAGTAGTGTTTATCATGTGCTTACTCCTAGCAGGTACTGTTCTGATTTTAGTGATTTCTCACTTAATGTTCAAAATCCAAGAAGTCAGGCACATCATTTAGTTTTACAGATGAATCAACTATGATTTAGAGAGGTTATGTCACTTGCTCAAGGGCACCCATTTAGAAAGGAAAACAACAAGCTTCCTGACTGCAAAGCCTTTGTACTTCACACTGTCATACTGCCTCCATCAAGATGGTCCTGGATTGTATCGCCAGCCTCATTCCTTGTCACAAGCCCACCCTGTGCTGCTGCTTATCCACTGCCCATCTCAGAGACCCTCAAGTCCTAGAAGTGCTTTCTCTGGTCTCTAAACCTTCATAGTGGTTTCTCTTAGCTCATACCTGTTCATCCTTTGGAATAACTCAACCTCATGCCCTAGAAAGATCTGAGAAAGCCTTCCTGATTCCTCAGAGCATGCTGAGTCTCCTGATGACCCAATCTAGGGTCTCTCTTCCCATTTCTCCTCTATTGTAGCACTCCGCATGCATACAGTATCTGCTGCCTTACTAAGTAATTATGTCATGTTAATCTTTCCCACAAAATAGCACCATGGTAGCACCTGTTGTGTTCATTCTCTTCCAGGAACCTGGAATTTACCTGGCTCAAAACAGGCACTCAAAAAGTATTTATCAAGTAGCTCAGTAATAAGAGGAAAGAAATTTTAAAAGCTCATTATCTAAAATAAAGTGTGTGCAAATTCCCCCTTAAAAATCAGAAACATGATTGACTAAGAGAAGTAAGGAGTGTGTGGGGGGAGTTCATCCTTCTCCTGGATTCATTTAGACACAGAATATGAGAGAACACAGAAATGGAACTTCAAGACCCACACACTGCACTTGATCTCACCTTGAAACTGGCTTCAGCAACTCCGAACACTCCAGAATTAGATCAAAACCCATGATGCTATATTGCTCATACTACAAGGTGGACTTTCATAAATATTCCCTTTAAATATCACTCACTCCTCTGTCCCCCATGTCCATTCCCAATGCCATCCAACTGCTCTCTTTTGCCCTTCCTTAGTGGGCCTGCTCCCAGATGAGCCAGACTTGACCTCCTTCCCACCAGAGGCTATGTTCTATGTGACCCATTCTTATTTCCTATAAATGCATGAACATCATCACACTAATCTCTGATCTCTCCTCAGAATCCACTTCCTCTGGAAGGCAGAGTAGACTGAGAATATGCAGTGGTGCCCCAGTTCATGGGCATAATTCTTTCCACAGTTCTGATTGCATTGCAGAATTCATTCTATCATCTGGTTGTATAGTATGTATCTGTTTGAAATTCTGTCATAACCAGTGTCATGGAACAAGTTCTGCAACCAGAATCATGGAAACAGTTAAGTGCTTGAACTGAAGAACCCCTGTATTGGGATATTCTGGAGATGTTAATTGGGAGTAGCTTTTGTTACTGATAATCCTTTATTCCTAGTGCCATGAATTCCCACATCAAGAACCACACTTGAGTGACTCAGGTCATAGCTTTCTCTATGACCTGAAAAAACACTTCCCTGTCTACCCCTAAGGCTAAGCCATGAGACTCAGAGCTCTGGGAACAGGTTGTGAATTCCAAGAAAAAAGTGAGGTGAAATACCCCTTTGACCATGGTAAGGTGGGGAAGAAGGCAGATAAAGATGGCAAACATTTGCCTCACATTCTGCATCATGGAATGGAACCTGCACTGGAGTTGCAAGAAATGTCAGGTGACAGGTGAGTAGGAGCCAGTGGCCTCACAGGGGTGAAGTAGAAAACCAGCATATTTTAGCAGGCACTGTTACCTTGGATCGGGGCAATAATACAGCATTCCTAAGAGAGAAGTTCTTTAAGGGAATCTTCAGTATCACTCTGGTTCTCTTGGGTTTGCACATGTATTTCAGAGATACCAGAAGATCCCTTGTTTCCCCTCCAAGGAAGACAGGCACGAAAGGGCCTAATAGTGGAACTCAGTGGTTCGGTCAGAGAGGAAGTGTCATCAAGGATATAATCTCAGCAACCAAGACAATGACAGTGGTAGCCACACACTCATCCATCAACCAGTCCAGCACTTCAGTACCGACTGGAGGAGGATAGTATGTAGACCATGTGTCATGCCCTCCATACCAGGAGGTCTCAGACTTTCCCCATACCCAGAGCAAGACGGAACGATAAGAAAAGGAGTAATGATTGAACTGACCCATCCTTTAGCCAATGCAGACTGTTGCATCTCCTTAAATGACTACAGTTGGAAAGACCACTATTTGGAAAGTTTAAAATGTGTCACCTCCCTCTCTCTTCTACATTACCCAGTCTATGCTAGCAGAGAAGCCTGCGGAGCTATGGGGCCTGAGTTCCAGAGCAGTTGGAGATACACAGAAATCCAGTTCTTCAGCCCCAATGCTTAAATCATTGTGATAATTACAGTGTCCACATAATTGTCACTGGGGATTCACGATGTTACACAACTCCTGGCTTCATCATGATGATCTGATTATTAACAGCATACTCTTTCAGAATCTCTAAGATAATCACTGCTGGCTATAAAATATACCCAAGCATATGACTGTTTCTAGTAGTAAGCATCCATCCCAGCAAACGATAAGGGAAACAGTCAGCTGCTAGTTCACCTAGAGAGTGCAGAGGCCAAAGACACCTACCAGCTTTAGCCAAGCACTTCAGGAGGCTATTACTGGTCACCTGCATTGCAGCCTGTCTGCATGCTCATGAGAAGACAACACTGAAAGAAGAGAAGACAACCAAGAGGAAGAAACCAGGTAGCACTTCAGTCCTAACACTGCTGAACCATGATCTCTTTAAATTAAAGAGTGGTGGGTGAGGATGCAGGCAGCTAGAAAGAGCTGGGGAGGCAGAGGGGCCACCCTGCCAGCAGCTTTGCAAGCACCACTTCCGCTCTTTCAGTGCTATGGTTGGTTGTACAGAATGATTGTTATCTCGAGGCCTAAATTCTGCTGATTCAATTGCTCTTATTTGGATTTTCGAATTATTCCTGACAAGATAATAAGTCTCTTTCAAAACATTAAACTGGATAAATCTCCTGGCTGGAGGTCTCTAGTTCAATTTAATTTTCTGCAGATTTTCTAAGGCTCTAATGAGAAATCAAAATGAAAGGCCTTAATTGGAATTCCTCTAAGTCCCCAGCACGAGGTCCCGTGTTATAGAACGTGGACATGAACATGCAGCAAGATTTTTTTTTCTCTCTCTCCCAGATTAGCTGAGTAAGTCTCACTTCTGACCTTTTTAGACTGTCTTGTTAAACTTCACAGTATATAAAAGGCTGAGCATTAATTATAGAGCTTGATTTTTGCTTGTTTCTGTGGCCAATTTTAATACACTCTGTAGTTCTCTTTAGGACTATTTCTGGCTGCTTGTTATGTTTTCGCTGAGCTGCACGGACACAGCAAGTCAGAGAAGGAATTTCAGAGCTGCTTTTCTGCAGATCTTGGAAGGCTGAGGACCGAGCTTGTTAAGTTCCCTGGAAAATGGTTCACCAAAGTTCACTCATATTCCCAGGAGCATCCTCATGCCTGACATCATCACCATGCACACCAGGCAATAACTGCACCCCTCCACTGGGAGTTGGCTTATGCCAGGGGCTTCTCGAAACCTG
>PVIC010003019.1:26291-72211 GCA_004025085.1 Thryonomys swinderianus
TTTTTTTTTTTTTTTTTTTTTTTTTTTTTTTTTTTTTTTTTTTTTTTTTTTTTTTTTTTTGCGGTACCAGGTATTGAACTCAGTACATTAGTAAACTTAGTTAATCTGCTTTTAGTAGAACATGATATCACTGGAGGTAACAGGGTGCCACCCTTGTCAAACATCCACCAATGGAGGCATCTGGAGAGACTGACTGGGCATTTTTTTTTAGGACGTTTCCAAAGGTAGACAATGAAGCAAAAGAAATGCGAAATAGGGCATCATTTTCTCACTAAAAAGCTGCTGTCACCCATACTGGGAGAGAAACTGAACTGACAGTAACTACCTTTCTGCTTCCGGTGTTATGAGAGAAGACAAAGAGGTCACATTAGCAGTTTTGGCCAAGATCCCACCTCATTAGAGATGACACTGGTCACTTTAATGGTCCTGAGACAAATATAGAGAGACTGCCTCACTGCAGAACCAAGTCCACAGAAACAGAAGAACACCTACTTATGGGTTTTATTTTCATTCTTGCTTGTGCCTGGGATGACAGTGTCACCTCCCAGATGACAAGTGTTCCTGCAGCTTGATATTAGTGGTCATTTCTGATTAATGAAATCATGTGGGCCAAGGCCAACCAGCCATTGCTTTGAATGGTAATTTTTTTTTTTTTTTTTTTTTTTTGCTTTTTGGAGACAGGGTCTTGCTTTGTAGTTCAGGCTGGCCCTGAGCGCACTATGGTGCCCAGGCAAGCCGCCGCGAACTCAGCAATCCTCCTGTCTCTGCCTCCCGAGTGCTAGGATTACAGGCGTGAGCCACCACACCCAGCATTATATGTGGTAACCAGGGATCGAACTCAGGTCCTTATGCTTGCGAGGCAGGCGCCGGAACCACTGAGCTAACCCTCCAGCCCACTTGAATGGTAATTTTAAGTGTGGAGTTTGCTTTTGCCCTGGGTCTTCCTGACTTTTATTACTGACTGTGACATTGTGTGTGTGAGAGAGTGTGTGTGTGTGTATGAGCGACAGAGAGAGAAAGAGAGAGAGAGAGAGAGAGAGAGAGAGAGAGAGCAGTGGGAGGGAGGGAGGGAAGAGGAGACAGAGAGAGAGAAAGAGAGAGGAAGGGAGGAAGGCAGGAGGAGGGAGAGGGAGACAGAGAGGGACAGCAAATAATTCTGGCCAGAATGCTCTTCTAGACTGAGATTGCTCTCTATAAATATATATGCATTGTTTTTCAGATATACGGGGAAGGAATAAAGAAAATTTGAGACAGCTTGCTTTGGCACAATCAGTACAACAGCTTTCAAATGGGGAATGTCGTGAGGAACTGCAGCTTGCCTGACAGTGGCTTCCCTGTGTACAGGAGACTGAGACCTCGGAGGCTGCGTCAAGTGTCTGGAGCTCCGACACTAGGGTGCTTGGTGGTGTTCGCCAACCTTAGCCCCCTCCCTTTCATCACAGTTTTGTCCTCCTCTGGCACTGAGATGCAGATAAGTTAAAGGAAACCACATTTGAAAAGTCTGACTGGAATTGAAGCTCTTTGTGGAGGTAACGGTTTCTCCGTGGTTTGAGTATCCATCCCAGGAACAGGGAAGGAATGGCCCAAAGTACAAGGTCTGGCAAGCAGAGAAGACAAGTGAAGGGAAGCCACTGCCATTTGGATCCATGTTATCATGCTGGGGATTGGAAATTGGTTTCTTGGTGATTAGGTCATGGCTGGGTCAAACTTCCTATGACCTTTTGTTATTTATACCTTTATTTTAAAAAATTTATCTCATTAAAGCAAGACTCAAGGGATAAGAAATAGACATTGAAAGAAGCAAGACAGAAATATGTTTGAAACCTTCACTAGAATAGGCATAAAATGTTTCTTTAACTTCCTGACATCAAGGTGAAAAAGAAGCCATGACAAGATGCATACTTTACAACATCAGATTTAAAATGCCTGCCACATCTGTTAGGATGTTGACACTACTTTGGGCTGTTCCATAGCTTTCTGTCAAAAATCTGAGCAAAGATCAAACAAAATGAGTTCTGAAAAAAAAAATCTTTTGGTAAACCCATCTGCCTTAAACAACGCAGTCATACAGTATCCTCTCTCAAATGGTGACATCTTCCAGTAGTTTCTTTAGAGGAATGACAGGATCATTCTCAATAAACACTCAGAAGGACCATGGGCAGAAGTTAATTTCATCGAAACACCCCCCTGTAGGAACAGAGAAACCATTGTGTGTTGGCAATTGCTGAAGTTCACCTCTTATGAATCTTAACAGAAAAAGTTAGTATTTCCAAAGATCTGTTTACAATGGGGCATGAGATGGGAGAGAACATTCCAGAAAACATTAGATGGGAGTCAGAATCCCTTGTTTCTTGTTACAACTGAACAGCTAACATAACTGTGTGACATGGAGCAAGTTCCTTCTCCCAGAGCTCTATTTTCTTTCTCTGTGCTGTTAGAGGGCTGAAACAGTTCAAATGTCCTCAGTGCGGCTTTTGAGCTGGAGATGGGAGTCACCTAGGGGAGCTTTTAAGTTTGCACACACATGGCCCTTCCACAGATAAACTAGTACTGCATGTTTCCTAGGGATAGAGTTCAGGCCTGGGCGCCGAGTCTCATGAAGTTTTCAAGTACAGCCAGGACTGAGGTCACTGATTGGAATGATCTCTAAGAAACCCCTTCAAATCCATTCCTCTGTGAAGAATTTCCTAACTTGAAGGATACATCAATTAATGATTCCCCTAAGCACGGACCAATTCTTTCTCACAGAGTCAGTTAGGTTAAAAAGAACAAACCAGGAAGGTCTGTATAAATCATGCAAAATGAGCTGTCTGCTTATGCAGCTGCACGACAAAAATACCTCAGTGCACAACGTCTATTTTCCTTTCCTGCTGATGACAAACAGCACCTCTGTAATGCAGAGGATGAGCCCCATAGTCTGTGACCCCAGTCTACCCCTCTGGTTGCCTCTTCTCTTCACATGAGCCCTCTAACCTCACTCCACCCCACAGGTCCCTCTTGTATAACACTGAAAGGAGTGGACAGCAAATTGAGCTAAACTTTAAAGATTGGCTGATTAAATGTGGATAAAAATGTTAAATAGTGATTTCAGTTTGCATTTTGAGTAACCATGAATTCAGCATCTATATAGCTGAGGCTGTGTTAGGTTGCTGCCCATTTAAATCTGCTTAATGAGATTTGTAGAAATGAAACAATATCTTGACTCCCCTCTGTCTGGCACTATAAAAGAACAAAAAGCATCAACCAAGGAGCAGACTTAACAGTACCTTAAATCCCACACCTCAGAGCACTACTCAGATGGCTCTGAGGAAAGCCCCTTCTAGGAGACTGAACCAGGCTGAGGTTGGAATCTGTCTATAGGATGGTTCTCACTTTCCAGGAGACTCAGAGCCAATGACATCTGAAAGGACCTGGAGCTCAACTTGCCATAGCTATGGTTGATCAGTAGGCCTATGCTCCAGGCTTTCATTCCTACTCCTCAAGAAATTTGCTCAGATTCCACCTGCACTGGTCAGCTTTCTGTTGCTGTGACAAAATACCTGAGAAAATCAACCTAAAGGAGAAAAGGTATGTTTGGCTCATGGTTTCTGTCCATGGTTACTGGCTCCATTGTTTCTAGGCCTGTGGTAAAGCAGTGTATCGGTGTGTGTGGGGTAGAGCAAAGCTCCTCATCTCATGGCATCATAGGAACAGGAGAGGGAAGGAGAGGGAGGGAAAGCGAGGGAGAGAGAGAGAGGGAAAGAGAGACCAAGCCCAGGGATAAGATACTGTCTTTCAAAGCCACAGGTTTATCTAATTAGGCCCTGTCTCCTAAGATTCCACCATCTCTTAGTAATACCTCCAGATTAAGTATTCATCAACAGAGTCTTCCACTGAAGTTAAATCCTTCATCTAACTCCTTCCTAAAAGCTCATCATTTGGTAACCATGTACATGGCCTTTGGGGGCTTCCTAAGTCCAAATCATACCACCATCCTAATCTTTTACTAAGATGGCTGTCTTTCAAGTTTTATATTCCTTGGACTGTTTGAAAGTAATATTATTAGCATCTATATCAAAATACCTCCACTTACTACACCTACCCTCTCTGTTTAAAATAACTATCCTCCTAGAAAACAGAATAAATACTATTAAAAATTCTGATAAGAATTTGCTAACACAGAAAAACACTAAATTATTGAAAGGATTGTGATTCCATTATAGCATATAAATAAACACCTCAATAAGCTGAAAATATTGTAACCCCAAAAATTAGAGGGTGAGAGTGGAAAGGGGACAAAATTAGTGCAGAAAAATAGACTCATTTATAGTAAAGACCCAAGAGATACTTGTAGAACTCAGAAAGAATTAACAGCAGAGATAAGTTAATCTTAAAAATATTCTTGGCTATAGAAAAAGTATTTGAAAATTGCTATGGTAATACTTTGTAATTTAAAAAGTGTTTAATAGAAGTTCAGAAATGCCTTCAGTTTTATATCAATTCTTTCCCTTCTGTTGGATTCTTTCCTTTCTGTTGGAAAATTAAATACAAATATTTTTATTTTAAAAAAATATATAATTATTCCATCCTCACATGAGTATTTCTTTCTCTTTTTCAATATGCATTCTTGCAAAGAGTTTGGAATTAATGTTTACCAAGTATTAATAATAGATGTTTCTAGAGCTGGGTGTGGTGGCTCACACCTGTAATCTCAGCACTCAGGAGGCAGAGGCAGGAGTGTTGCTGAGTTTTAGGTTTGCCTGGACTACACAGTGAGCTCAGGGCCAGCCTTAGCTACAAAGTGAGACCCTGTCTGAAAATAAAAAAAAAAGAAAAAACCTTAATAACTGTTGTTTCTAGAATGTGGAAATTTCATGTGTTGTTTCAATATCTGGGCTTTATTTGTCATTTGCATTTTTTACTTTTAGCATGTACTACATTTATATATTAAAAAATTAAGTTGATAACTAGTGGCCAATGGGTGGCTTTAGGATAAACTGAAATTACATTCAATATTTTATGTGTAATGTATGTGTGGTATTTTTTTCTGAAAAGTACATCATGTTTTCCTCAGATTATCAGAAGAGTTTCTGACCCAAGAATATGATTCTGTGCATTTTTCAGTTTGAAAACTTCTGGCTAATCATGAGGATGGCTTGCCCTTGATTGCCAACTAAGTGTGAGACACTGGACCAGGAACTTTATGTACTGTCTTCTGCCCCTCTCACACTTTATGAGGGAGACATTTTCATTTCCACACTGGAGGAGAAATGAGAGTCAGGAATAGTTAGGCACGTGCCCAAGGTCGCACAGCAATCAGAAGTATCTCAAACTAATTCTGCCCGGGTCTGAAGCATGCACTTATCTTAATGTGCTTTGCTACTTCATCCAGCAAGTCACTAGAAGTCATTCATCTGGCATTATCTGAGGAACCACAACGTGCTGGTCATGGTCTCAGATGCTGGGCACCCAGTGATAAACATGAGACAAAATCCCTGCTTTCCCAGAGTCGATCTTTCAGAAACAAGCTCAACACAATTTCATAATATGTTTATCTTATTACATTTGATTATTGTTGCAATTATTTGATGCAATCAAGTATTCCTATTCTGACTTCATAAGTAAGACACCTAACCCCGAGAAAAGTTAGAGACTTATCAAAGTTGTGTAGATATGGATTATGGAGTCAAGATATCAAACTTGACAGGGCTTTGGATTTATCCCCAAGTGTAAAATATGCATATATTCTAAGTGACACTAAATTCTAATAGCAAATACTGGTAGTGTTAGTAGATAAAAGTCAAAGGTGTATTTTTTCCTTGTTGTCCCTAATCTTATCTGATAGTGTCTGTCCTGTTGAATATCGTGAAATATTAAATCTTTTCCTGCCTCACCTCCTTTTGCCCTTTCTGTCCACTCCTGCTATTCCTAATTTATCACCTTTGACCCTCAACTTATTCTCAATTGTTCGAACATAATTATCTCTTCTACCCCTCCGTTCCTATCCCCACAGGTTGTGCATTGACAACTTTTGTCATATTCTCTCTGTGCTGTTAACGATCACTGAATGCCTGGAGGTTGCCAAACATGATAATAAGTGTGGGGACACACGTGTGAATAAGAAGAAGGCAAAAGCTCTCTCCTCCCCAGAGAGACATGTGCATTTCAAATTGGAATTTATTAAGCCTAAGTCACTATAAAACCTAAAATTACATCACAAATGGTGGAATTTTATGTTCTTGAAGTGGTTTATTTCATCAGAATCATTTATAAGTTATCTGGTATCTGGGAGCTTGCTTAAAATACATATTCCCAGACTCCAAGTGGCTCTTCTGTAGCTCTGGTTGGTGGCCAAAGGTCTGCTTCTTTAGTAAATGTTCCAGAGTCTGTGGACAATGCTTTTGAAAAGCATTGGTGTATTAGGAGAGTGAGAACTCACCTAGGAGTCCCTGTGTCATGGCTACATTCCTGATACACCTGTCAAAGCACGAGTCCCATTGCACTGTGATGGTCAACCACCAGACAGCGGGACCTACTCCTAGGCATCTTTGCAGCTAAAGTCTCTGACACACACTTCCCTATCCAGAGCTAATTAATGGGTATTTATCAAATACATAGATAGCTCAATGCCACTGGGTTCTCACACAATCATGCATGCATGCACTCATGCTTACACATATACACACTCTTCCTTTTCTTCTCTTTTTACTTCTCTCCTCCTCTCTTTTCCCTTCCTCCTTCTTCCTCCTCATTCCTCTTCTTTATCACGTATTATATTCATGTGAAAAAGACAGTCCTAGCTCAGCTTCTATAAAGGGTGCCTAGAGTGAGTATGCACCTTCAAGATACACTAAGAAGGGAGACTTTGTACAGTCATCATTGACTTGGCAGCTGGAGAAAAGCAAGCTGGCATGTTGAAAATGAGGGCTAAATGCTTGATGTGTTCTATGCCCATCAAACAATAACAGAAATTAAATAAAGACTACATGAGCCAAGTGAGGTGGTAAATACTGGGAATCTCAGGTGCTGGGGAGGCTGAGGCAGGAGGATTGCAAGTTTGAGACAAGCCTGGGCAATTTAGTGAGAACTTGTTTCAAAATACAAATTAAAAAGAACTGGGGGTGTGGCTCCATATTAGAGCATTTGCCTCACATGCATGAGCCCTTGGGTTAAAAAAAAGTCACAAATCTGCAATAATGAAATTGAGATCATAGACAAAATTCTCAAATATATGACTGGAAATGGAACTTTGAAATTTTCTCTCAAATCCTTAATTGCTTTGGTCAAACCTAAGAAATACAATTTTGATCTTGTACTTTATCAGGGAAAGTACAGTGGTGTATTAGGAAAATCGATGTTTTTTAACTTGGCAGCTACTATAAATAGAAGTAGAATTCTAATTCGGGACACTAATGAACCATCTTCCAATCACTCCAGTTTGGGAATACCTAATCTGTCTCAACAACAACTTCCAGTGAGACAGATAGTAACAATGCCCCACCCTCATTGGCTGCTTTATGTTTTCTGGGAGTTCATTGGTGTGCTTCTAGCCAATCTCTCCACTTGGGAAGGCAGTTCAAGAGCACTGATTGCCACGTTTCAGCATCCAGATTGAGACTCCAGCACCACACAGCCCCGACAGTAGAACAGATAAGGGAGTTATTATATTTAAACCAAAAAAAGCCTTTTATGAACATGGCAGAATTTGTCCTAATAGGACTAAGTAAAGCATGTATTGCTGTGAGCTTAGAGTATCCTTACAAGTGTTGAAACTACTTAAAATTTGGCAATTTATATATTTGCCAAAATATTGTTAAAGGTCATCTAGTTTAATCTCTATCAATTGAGCACTAAAAACTTTTCTGAAAACCTCAGTCTCTTCATATGTAAAACAAGAAGCTGGACAAACTGAACTGTAAGGTCCCTTCTATTTCCATCATCTCACAAGTCAACAAGAACATCAGCAGGCAGTCATAGGCTGAGGGTGCCCTGTCAAGCTATCAAATAAGAAATGAGGGGCCAGAGATTTGGCTCAGTGGTTCCAGCGCCTGCCTCGCAAGTGCAGGGTCCCTGGTTCAATCCCCGGTAACCACATACAACAATACTGGGAGTGGTACGCCCACTGGCAATCAGTACCTCATAACACAGATGCCGGGTGTGGTGGCTCATGCTTGTAATCCCAGCACTCGGGAGGCAGAGGCAGGAGGATCTCTGAGTTCAAGGCTTGCCTGGGCTACAGAGTGAGCTCAGGGCCAGCCTGAACTACAAAGCGAGACCCCGTCTCAAAAAAAAAAGGAAGAAATGAGAAGTATGACTCTCTTCTTCCTCCAAATTTCAACTACTTATGTAAACTTTAAGGTGTTTAAAGGAAATGTGTACTAGTCTGGAAGATGCACCAAGATTCCACTGGAACAATAAGTACTTTCATTTCTTGCAGAGTGGTGAGGGTTAATTACAAGCACTGACAGAAAACCTTTAATTGCATTGACTTTATCTTGCCTCTTACCAAATATGCAACCTCAGAGGAAGTGTCAAAAGGGTAGCAAAGTTTCCAAAGCTTAAAAAAAAAAAGGCAGGTTTTCTCAGACTTCCACAAATGTTAATTACTCATAATGACAAGTAATTATCCAAATCCATTTCTGGAAAGTCATAAAGACTCAATAGGTCAAAGCAAAAATGTCATCTCAGGCTCCAGCAAGCACCAGTGCCAAATTAACTCTCAGCACACTAATATTTACCACTGTCTTTTTACAGAGGAAGAAAGTTGGAGAAAGAAAACAAGTATGCTCCTGGGCAAGTGAAGGAAGGTACTGATCTCTAACCACAGGTTTATATACAGGCCCTGTAGCATATTTAATCTACATGGCATAAGTTGGCCTTCTGCTGATAGGGGAACAAGACACACACAGACAGAAATGTAAAATCAGAGGTATTTGGCAATGTCAGACTTCTTTTGGGGGAGAGACGGGAAATGGTTAAGAGATTCAGCTATGATAGCAATAGATCTTATAAACGAATGGTTTATATTAGTGTTCCACTCAGAATTTTCTAATACATTATTCATAATTTCATTTATGTATTTAATCATGTATTCAGTCAATAAATATTTTCTGAATATCTACTTTTTCCCATTGTTCTAGGTTCTAGGGATACAGTGAGTGAAATAGTGTTTGACCTCATTGAATTTCCAAAAGGAAAATAACAATTAATCATGCAAATAAAAATATAATTAAATGACACATTATTAAATATGCTCAAGAGAATGAACAGGAAAGGAGGAGAAATGTAAATAAACAGTTTTCTCTAGATAGGAGAGAGCTATGGGTAAGAAGTGAGTCAGGGTCATATTGGCAGATAGGTGTCCAGACTAAGAATGAGGGACAGTAGCATTCTGGGCAAAGGTTCTGGGTTGAGTCTTTGGAAAAGAGGCACTGGACAGAAAGAACTAAGTGAAACTGGAAAGACAGAGTCATATCGTTAGGACAAAAGGCAAGTGTAAGGAGTGAGGCAAGCAGAGGCAGACGGGATGGGCAAGAGGCTCTGGGTTACCAAGGCTGGGACAGGAGAAAAGAAAGGAAGCAGGAAGGATGGGCTATGCACCCCCACGGGCAGCAGAGCCCCATGCTGACAGAGAAGCAGCTCCCTGGAATGCAAGAACTGTGTGAGAACTGTAATAAGGAAATACAGAGAGCCTTGTAAAGGAAGATATGGACTTTGGTTTCCCCCAGTTTCAATGCAAGGTCATTGAAGTACTTCACTTGGAAAGTTATACAATTTGATTACTTTTTTGAGATCAGGCTGGGTAGAAACTGTAGAAATTAAAGAACAAAAGCTATGTAGAACAACATGGAGCATCTTAGAAGAAAACATTTTAAAAGTCAACCCAGAAGTTAACATATTGTGAGATGCTATTTTGTAAAGCACAAAATTAAGCAAAACTAAGCAATACATTCTTAGGGGATACAGATGAAATAGGGAACTGTAAACATTCAGGATAGTGGTTCCTATGAGAAGAGGAAAGTGGTAGGGCAGGTAGGGGACAGATCTACAGTTACAAGGTTGTCTTCAAGTCCTAAAATTACATGTTGGATAGTGGACTTCTGAGTGTTTACACCTGGTTCGCCCCTGGTACCATTTTGTGTGCATAGAAGAGGATCAGAAAAATTTTATTCAAAAAAAAATCATGAATTTTTAAGCAGCCACCATAGAAATAGTAAAACTCAAGACACAGGATCAGGATGATTATTGAGCTATCATATTTGCCATTCCAGTCACATAATTACAAATCTCTTTCACACTCATTTGTTTCTCCCTAAATCCAGAAGACCCACACATCATGGGGAGATAAAGTGAGGAGAAACAACTCACATTACCAGCCAGCAGGAAACAATGAGGGATCAAGGGAGGAGGAGGGATATATATATACACTCTTCCAGGTCACAACCACAGAGATCCACCTCTTCCCACTAGGTTTTACTTTTCAATATCACAACCAGCTATAAACCTGTGGATGGATTAAACCAGTGCCGAGTAGCATACACCATGATTCAGGCACCTCCCAAAAGTACCACCTATGGGCACAAAGACTTTTAGAGACATCCAGATATAAACTACAAAATTCATATAGAGGGCCAGAGATTTAGCTCAGTGGTTCTGGCACCTGCCTAGCAAGCACAAGGTCCTGAGTTAGATCCTGGTAACCACATACAATGCTGGGCATGGTGACTCATGTCTACCACCAATCAATATCACATACCACAGTGCCGGGCATGGTGGCTCATGCCTGTCATCCCAGCACTTGGGAGGCAGAGACAGGAGAATTGCTGAGTTCGAGGCTTGCCTGGGCTACATAGTGAGCTGAGGGCCAGCCTGAACTACAAAGCTAGACTGCGAGACCCTGTCTCAAAAAAAAAATCACATAGAAATATATACATACATACATATATCTATATATATATACATACATACATTTATTGTGTTTATTTTGCATACATTTTTTCTCTTCTTTTGGCTCATCTCCAACAACTTCACTAATATTTTGAGGAAAGAGTGTTTAAGCTTTCTCTTTATTTGCATCTTGCCAAGTGCTGACAAAGGGACAAAGTTGAAGAACTATTTTTCTGCCTTCCCCAGTAGATCACCAAAACTGTTCGTCTGCTCTTGTGGCTAAGTGGACCCTTCTTCTCACTGTTCTAGGATGTACACTATGTTTAGACAAGGATTTCCCCACAGATGGGAGGAAAACAGTCTTATGAGAGACTAGCTTTCTCACTAATAGATCTTCTAAATTGTAAGTCCTGACATCAGACACAAAGTAGTTGATGAATAAAATCTCCCTGTATTCTGAAGCAGCAATTGCCAGTTGGTCTGATGCTAAGACATCTGATTTTTTTCCCCTCTATTCTTTCCATAATATTGTTTTCCCCAGAACTGGGAAATAAACTCAGGACCTTATGCTTGCCAGGCAGGCACAACACCACAGAGCTAAAGCCTGGACCTTTTTCCATAATCTTTTCATTATCAAGGTAGCTGCACTCCACTACCAAGAATTTTGAAGATTTACTACTGAGCAAAGAAGAAGCTAAGATTCAAGATTGAGTCTTGGGTCAAGAAGCAGAATTACAAAAATCAGGATGTAGACTTTTTACTGAGTAAATGTAAGAATGAAGTCGGAGCAGATATTTGAAATCAGATTCTGAATGACAAATCTAGGTAGGAGCCTGACATAATCAGCAGGAAGAGTCGGAAATCTCCATATTCCAAGTTTCACATGAAAAAACAGGTAAGATAAGACAACAACAACTTGATCCTTAAGGAGGAGAAGTCATTCCAAAGACCTTAAACACACAGATTTTGCTTTTATTTTTAATAAATTGTTAATATCTGTTAAGCATTATGTACCAGGCACTGCTTATTAACATGTACAGAGACAGTCTCTTTTAATGTGTACAAAAAGACATATGGCTTTACCATCATTTTCCTCATTTTGCAAGAGAGGAAAGGGAGACTTCAGAAAGTGAAACAACTTGCCTTACAGTCACCTTACTACTGAGAGAGATTAGTGACAGACTCACTTGTCACCAAGTTGGATTGGAATCTAGACGGTTTTGCTGCTAAACCACTATCTCAGCCAACAACTGATACTCAAGTGAAACTGTGCCTTCAGTTCCAGTTAAGATTTCCTGACAACCTATGTATGTAATAAAAATTACAGATGACTTTTTATTCACTTGATAATTGGGCTTTTTTTGTGATGAGTGGAGAGCTCAGGACTGAGAAAGAGCTCATAGGGAAGGATATCAGGCTGCTCTGCCTCCAGCGCTCTGGAGGCTTCTGTCTCCATACAACTCTGCCACAGACAGCTCCCATGCCCTGTAGTGTTAAAGGAAGGGAGTGGGGGAGAATTAGAAGACACAAGAGTACAAGCCTTAGCATTATAATTCTGATAAAAAATCGAGAAACTATATGTTTAATTTCTGAATATCTGTAATCTGCTTAATCCCATGAAGACTAGAGGTAGCTAAAGACGTGGAGTTGTCAAGCAAATAGGATTATTGGATTGTGAAGTTGAGAGCCATACAGTTTAGAACAATTTTATATAAAACTTTAGCGTTTTTGTGTTTCAAAATGAAAGTGTCAGACAGTATCAAGTAAATCTGAATCTCAAAAGAGAGGAACAAAGGTTTCTCTTTGCTGAGAGCCTGAAAACTCACTGTCAGTGGGAGGTGACTTAGGTTAAACACCTTCTCTGAAGCTGTGATCTTGCTGTTATTAGGTTTGAGACTAAACTAGGCCTCTCCTGTTTCCTAGATCTGTGTGTGTGTGTGTGTGTGTGTGTGTGTCTACAAAACCCTCCTCTTTTCTTTTCCCTTGTGAAATCTGCTGTGATTTCTGTGCCTCGTTCAGCCTCTTCACAACATGGCACTTAAAATCTACGCTTCGTCAGTTTCTGTAAAATCTTCTCATTTTTTGCTTTTGTACTAAATTTATTTTTCTATTGGAAGACTAAGGTCTTCTTGTGCAAGGATAATTCTCTGATGCTACTCTTGTCTTCCCTGGTCCCCAGCCAGCTGCAGCTGAGTGTGGTGACAATTTCAGTTTGAATTCTGAATTTTGTGATATTGAATCTGTTACTCTTTTCTTTTCTCTAAACTATGGACTAGATGCATGTAAAGCTCTTTACCCAGTGCCTGGTACATGCAAGTATTCATTATGCACTAGCTTTATTTATTGTTATCAGGTACTGACTGGGAGAAACGGCCTCAAGGCCTGACAGCTGGATGGTATTCCTATTCCTGTCTCTGGAGTTTCAGAGATCCCTCTATTTTCAAGGGAGGAGAAGCCAACCCCTTCTTGCCCCCACCCCCATCACCACTACAGCCTCTCTCCATCTGATTTGAAGGTCTATTATCATCTCATTGAGATGCCACTTAGACAAGGTCCTCAAATGTAGTGCTGCAGAAGGGGCCGGGAGTGGATGGGGTAGAAGCTTGTCCATTAGCATTCAATCCATAATAGAGACCATTATCTTGGCAGCAAAATACCCCGCAATAGTGATAGGAGGAAATGAGGGTGGGTTACCAAAGCAACGGGGAGACGTGAGCTGAACTGTTTCTATGGCAACAGAGAGCAGGCACGCGAGCACTCTTCTACTTTGAATATAGGTTAGACTCTCCAACAGCCGAGGCAGTGCATCAGGTGGATCACACTGCAAAGAGTAAATTAGTAAACTTCTCTTAGAATCTTGGGCAGAATAAAGCTCACAGTAGAGATCTTCATTCTTCAAACTAGAGGCTGGGTCCTTATTAGGAATCTTTGGTTACTCATTGATTAGCTTCTCAATATCATCAGTTCTTATTTATGATCCACAGTGTCTAATAGGTCTTACATTAGCTAAATTCCAGCTCATAAGGTACATAAATAAAGTTGTGGATGAACATCGAGTTCCCACACATTTAACACCTCTACTGTCCCCTGGTTCTTAGAGACAATCACTTCAGACATCCTTAGCTCTATATATTCTATGTCCACACTAAGTCTGACTGCTGATTCAAGTGGTGTGTAATGTTCTCTCATGCCTCACCTTTCCTGAACTAAACCTCCTCATATGATGACATTATAACTTTTCCTTAAATTTAACTTTATGGATTATGTTTTTAATATTAACGACACATGAATACTGACTCACTGATGAGCTGACAGGGCACTTTAGAGACATAACTGTACTTGGTCAGGAGCTTGGGAGACTCTCCATTCAAGATGGTGAACAGGAATTAATTGTTCACGTGATATTTCAACACATCACACCGATCAACTCCTGCATCCCAACCCAACTTCCTACCCTACCAACCTCTGCTCTCATATACAGGTTGGTATTCCCACATGAGAGAGAACATATTGGTACTTGTCTTTCTGAGTCTGGCTTATTTCGCTTAACATAACGCACTCTAGTTCCATCCATCTTGGGCAAATGACAGGACCTCATTCTTCTTTATGGCTGGATAATACCCCATTGTTTGGCTCTTAAGTGTCCTCTCTAAACTTTGACTCCAGTGCAGCTGTGGTCAGAGGTGGGGCCTTCAGGATTCAGTTTGATTGTGAGGGCTCTAGCCTCATTATTAAGTTAATCTACTAATGGATCCATAATTTAATGGGCTGTTGGAAGGTGATGGAAACTTGGGGTGACAGGGTCTAATTAGAGAAAGTAGAGGATGTGAAGATGTGCCTTTAAAAATATGTTTTGTTTCTAGTCTCTCTCTCTCCCTCTCCTTTGCCCTCTTTCTCTGCTCTCTGCCATGTGGGGAGAGAGGTTTATATCACCAGCCATATAAACCTTTTTCTCCTTTAAGTTGATTGGATGCAAGTATTTTGTTACAGTAACAGAAAGCTGACTAACATGTGTGTATAGGTATTTGCTTTATCCATTCTTCTGCTGAAGAGTACTTAGGCTGATTCCACATCTGGCTATTGTGAGTAGTAAATGTGGGCACACAGGTATCTCTTTGGTATGGGAACTTCATTTTCTTTGTATATATAAACAGAAGTCATATAGTTAGCTCGATATGATGAATCTATTTTTTAGTTCTCTCTAATGGCAATACAAATTTACATTCTTACCAATTGCATATGAAAACTCCTTTTTCTCTACTGCCTCACCAGCATTTGATAGTGTCAAGGGTTTTTTTTTGAGACTGTCTACTCTGACTGCATAGATGACTCATCATTTTAGGTTTTTAAAATTAATTTTACTGATGCTTTTGATACATCAGTGCCATTCATCATAGGAAATTTGTACTTATGTATGATACATCTGATTCTTTTTTGTTTCTCCATTCTCTTTCCTTTTCTTCAATCCTTCTTCCTTTCATTTATAAAAACATTATTTCCTTCTTTCCTTCTATTCTTTTTTACTTCCTTTGCTCTTCCTTCCCCTTCCCTTGTTCTCCTTCTCATTTCAATATTTTCTTCCTACTTTCCAATATCTATCATTCATTTTGGTCCTTATTCACCCTTTTGGTTTCTCACACAAGAGAAACAATGTTATGGTTAAACATGTGTGTCACTGTAGTTTTAATTTGCATTTCCCTGGTAGCTAATGGTATTGAACATTTTTTCATATTTTTGTGTTCATTTGTATTTCTTCTTTTGAAAACTGTTTATTCAGATCATTTGGCTATATTTGATTGGAATATTTGCTTTTTTAAGTTTTTTGAGTTTTTATATATTCTAGATATTAATTTTTGTCACAGGAGTAGTTGGCAAACATTATTTCTCCTTCTATAGGTTGTCTCTTCACTCTGTAGATTATTTCCTTTGCTGCACAAAGCATTTTAGTTTGAGTTAATCCCATTTATATACTTTTGCTTTTGTTTTCTGTATTTTTTTGGTTCATATTAAAAAAATGCCTATACCAGTGATTTGAAATGTTTCCTTTATGTTTTCTTCTATCAGTTTTATAGTTTCAGGTCTTACCTTTAGGTCTTTGATCCATCTTGAGTTGACTTTTGTACAAGGCCAGAGGGATCAAGTTTCAATATTCTGCATATAAATAAGTGGTTTCCAAGCAGCACTTATTGATGAGGCTGTTCTTTCTCCCATGAGTATTTTGGGCATATTTGTTAACAGTCAGTTGGTTAAGGAAATGCAGACTTCCACTCAGTCTCCTGGGCCTGGTCTGGCATGCCCTGCCCTCCTTGGTGCTTGATATGCCCATATCTGGAGCCTCTGCTAAATTCCTCTAGAAAATTACTTCCTACTGCTTGGCAATGGAACTGGAGGTCGAGGGACACTACCTGTCCTGTCAACTTTCATCCAGTTCCCTTGATTCCAGCCTGTGCTTGTAGCTGACATCTGGGATCCCTGAGCTTCACTTCAGTGCCACAGCGTGACTTTCCCTCCTCTTATACAGTGAGTTCAGATGTCACAGATGTCTTCTGATGTCATCCAAAATGGAGCTGTGTGTCTGGTTCTTATTCTCATGCTGTTTGGGGGTGATTTTAATACACAAGGACAAAAATTCCTCTTGCCTTCCTAAGTTTGGATATTTTGTAGATGAGCTTGTCTGCCTGGGAGGTAGCCTCTGCTGGAGAGATTTTGCTAAGGGACTATATTGAACAAAATACCTGTATAATGTTTAAATTACAGTGTCATTATTTTCAGTGTGTGCTATTTAAATCTATCCAGAGAATAATTTGGTTTGAAAAATACTGAAAAACTTGGTTTTGTTTTTAATTTTCCATGCTAGCACATTAGAGGAAAAGCTACATGGTTTGACCTTTTGCTTTAGCAAGCTTCTTTTGAGACCATCCTAAGAAAATAATTCAGGAAAAACACTAAATAAAGTTGATTACTGCTATATTGAGTATAATTGTAAAAAACGAAAATTTTATCTAAATGTCCAATGGAGAAGTGAACTGTGCACCATGAGTGCAATGGAATATGCCACTGTCTTTAGTGAAAGAAATTGAATATAAAGTTGACTTTATACTCTGGCCACGGTGCGTAAAATATTCCTTGTAATCTTTGTACTGCCAATTCCCCATCTGTAAAGTGGGAGGTAAAGATATAATTACATTTGTCTTATCAAACATGAGATAGTAAAGACAACCCTCACAGAGTTGTAACGAGGACTAAAGGAAAAGGTAATCCTGAAGTCTGAGCACAGGACACTTGCAAGTGAGCAGTAAATGGTCATACTATTGCTGCTGTTGTTTTGTCACTATGTACACAGTTTATGTTCCATTCCTATATTTTCTAATATTCCTTATTCAATAAATAAAAATTAAGGCACACAAAAATTACCGCCATAATCATGGAAGAGCATTTCTATTAAAATGGGAATTTTTGTAAGCATTGAAGTCCTCAAGTTTGTTTAGAGCAGTTGTTTTTCAAGTGGGTTCCAGAATCAGCAACACTGGCAGCACCATGTGCAAAACTGTTAGAAATGTGAATTTTTGGGCCTTACCCGAGACCTTCTGGATCAGAAACACTGGGTGGGATTGAATAATCTGTTCTGATAGCCTTCCAGGAGTTGCTGGTCCGTGCCAAATGGTTCACAGCTTTAGTTGAATCATTTTAAAAACTTAAAACGTAATGACACTTCATCCCAGCCAGGTCAATTACACGAGACTCCTCTGACAGTGCTCAGGCACTGGGAATTCTAAACGACCAGAGACTATGCATGTGTAACCTGGACTGAGAATTGTGATTGAGGGACTACTGCACAGAGGCCACCACCGAAGCTGGACGGGCCAGGAGCCTGATGGGTAACCTCTTAACTTTAATGGAATCTAAGTCAAGGAGAGAAGAGAGGTGATTGAAAAGGCTCTTCCAAGCCTCCCAGACACACATGGATAGATCTTAGAACTCAGGTAGAAATAGAAATGAGGACGGTTTAATGCTGTGGAACAAGCTAGTAGGACACAATCCTCCACCTCTGAGAAACTGCCTCTTTATTAATGTCTGAGGACATTAATCCTGAGGAAAACCTGGAGTGATCCCAAGTGAGTTGCTTTCTTAGCAGCCAGACAAGACAGTCCCAAAGTTTCTGTTCCCTTTATCTTTGAGATTCGACATCCCCTCAAAAATCCAAAAGATAACAAAATTTCAGTTCCTGACATTTTGGGAGGCTCCATCTTGGTGATTTGCTGACATTTCTATCAAGAAATGACATTGAAATAAATATTCCTCATTCATTTTATTCTCCCTTCACTCCCATTTTCTCACTGGCTTGCTTTTATGCCAGTGAATGTTTTATGTTTTTATAATCCTCCTCAGATCCTGCTTTAGAATTCACTGGGGCAGTATAAATAAGAAACTATCAAAGCCAATCAGTTACATTCTACATTTGCTTTCTATTGAATTCTTCATTTATTCAATCAGTAAGCATTTATTCCTTTAAGAAATTTCTATTGAGAACCTCTAGGTGCCCCATGGAACCTACAAAAAGAACACAAACTAATGCTCTTTCTTCTTGAAGAAATTTATTTACCATTCTTAGTTGATAAAAGAGAAATATCTGAGACAAAGACTGAATGCTGTGTGATGGATTACGGGGCTAAATGTGATCAGTGGAGAGCAGCAAAAAGCACTGAGTGTTCGCTCCCAGCCAGACCGCAGGCAGGTGTTGTCCACCCGGGAGCCCACTCATCCCTCCAGCCCCGCGATGGGGAGGAAGCCATCCCACTGCATGGGCAGAGCCTGGGCTCTGCGATCTGCCGGGCCCTTTTCTTAACCTCTCTCTGCCTTAAGGATAAAGCGGGGATAATAAGAAGCCTATTTCGTCGGGCCAGTATGAGTAGTAAATCCATGTAAAGCTTATAGCACTATATTCATTTTGTCTTAACGACTTAACACACTTCATTGCCTGGGACACAGAAGCCATTTATCATTGTTAGATGACATTTTACTTCCATTTTAAAGGTGAGAGGATAGAGCTTGAGAGAGGCTGTTATCAGGTTATCCTGGCATAGACATATACCAAAATCTGTGCAGTTTCTTCTCTTTGCTTGTAAAATCAAATGCTAAAATATTTAAGAGTGATCCCAAGTGAGTTGCTATTTTGTTTCATTATACATACAAATCCTCACCAAGCTCAAGGTGGAATGCCACAAGCTTAGTTTGATTTACTTCTTGACTTTTAATAAAAGGATGTGTTATAAGCAATATTAAATTCCTCCTTGGCTAACACACCTACCCAGACTCATCATGGCATGAAATCTGGACCTCTGAGATTCCACGCATGGGTCTCCCGTGTTATTCCTGCTCTGGCTCAAGGCAGACTCTCATCTTGCCTTTGTCTTTTCAGCACTGAAATTTGCCCCTCCCCACTTCCTCTGGTTCTGCTCTATGCCTTCCCGTGACCCAAAGTTCTATTCAGGGACCTTTCATAAGACTCCATTTCCTCCCCTGTCACTCAAAGCACATGACTCTTTTTAACCTCAGTGAATCTTACCTTAGATTTTATGACTCTCACTCTACAGATAGAGGAAATTGGACTCGAGGGAGTTAAGAGATGTGTAGGAGATACCATAGCTACCAACCACAGAGGCACATCTTTCCAGGGGAAATAGGTAGCATAGGGCCTGACCTGGGGGCTGATGGTAGAGGTGTTAAAGGTGACTACATTTTTACTGTGCATGATGTTCTTGGGGAAGTTGCCCTTTGTGGGACCTTTGCCTGCATTTGCTATGTGCCCCAACACCTCTTGAACTTTAGAACTTTAGAACACCCCAGATACAAAGGCTAAGACCCTAATTGGCCTCAATTATACTAATCAGTGAAATAGTTAATTTTAGGTATTAGCTTACCCCTACAAGTATGGACAAGGCAAAAACCCTCAGGCTGAGAAGCTCCTTCTTCCTATGAGATTGCTCATTTGATATCTGGCAGTCTCCACTTTGCCAATATTATAATTACACCTCTGCTTCAATTTATTCTCCTTGTGTTTTGGTTCCTCACTTCACACTGGAGGAGGGATCTTGGTTTTTGTGTCAGCCTCACTTCACCTCCTGCATTCTTGCTAAGGTGAAGGGATAGAGCAGAAAAGGAGACAGTCTCTTCATAGGCAGACTCCTGGCTTCTGGGACCACACATGACACAGTAACAGGAAGAGTGGGTTTTCCAGGCCAGTGCTGCAGCATTCACAGCCTGGCCTGTTCCTCTTGGTTCTCCCTCTAGACTACAGGTTCCTGGAATGCAGCAAGCACAGGACTGGGACAGTACAGAACTGGACATTCGGCAACTAACACAACAATCCTGCTAATAAACCTTCTGCTGCCATGGCCTTCCCACCATACATCTACCTTGAACAACTGAAGAAATCCTATTGTTCAGGTGACTGCGTGGTGGATAACACAGAGGCACTGATGATAAATATCAAGGACCACAGTGTCCCCTGTCCCCCTCCCAGACTTTCTAAGTAACCTGCTTTTTTTCTTCTCTCTTTCTACCCAGAACCTGAAGTCCCATAGAGGTTCAAAATCTTGAATGGCAAGTGTTTTTTTCCCGGGCAGCAGTTTCTTGCTAATTTTAAAATATTCATCAAGTAAGTACTCTGTGCATGGTTACTGTGCTCACTCAGTGAAGAGCAAAAGAGTTGTTGACCCCGCCCTCCTGGAATCCAGCCAAGCAACCCCAGAGTCCCACAGGCCCTTTATGACAAGCAGCATGATCAAGTGGCACACAGAGCTCTGAGTGTCCTTGAGAGGGGACTTGACCTGTCTCAGAGGCAAGGGAAAGTCTTCCTTGAGACAGTGATAATTAAACAGAGATCTGAACAAACAGAAACAGGAAAGTAAGCAAAAGGGTGCAGAAGAAAGCACAATGCCATGTGCTGAAGCCTTGCAGGGATGGCTACAAAGAATCACAGGCAGAGGAAAGGCAAGACAAGGAAGGTGGGCATCAGATGGCCTTGTGGTTATGCTTTGGGACTTTAAAATTAAGTGGAAAATGGAATGATTTTAAGCAAAGGAGAACATAATAAGGTTTATGTTTCAGAAAGTTTATGAATGAAAACCAAATTGAGACCATGAACAATGTAGACCATGATTCACTTGCCAAAAAATTGGTGTGTGCCACAGTGCTGATGGTAGAGTTCAAAAAAGTGGACAAATATGAGATAGTCAAGAGGCAGAACTGTGATGACTAATGATGGACTGGCCCGGAAATGGTAGGAGGAAGATCACAAAAGACATATCAGCTTCTTATTTGAAGGCTGGTAGATGGGGCAGCCATTCATAGAGAAGGGAATCCTGAAAGAGGACAGCTCCTGGGGAAAAGCTTGGGTGAAAATTACAACAGGCAGAGTGAGGGGAGACTTTGACATATCCTCACAGAGATGTCACGTGGATTTGAGATTGAAAGGATGGATTTGGGCTTTCATAACTAGAGAGCTGTGAGTAATCTGCCTGTAGGAAATAACTGAAGTCATGGGCACAAAGGAAATATGTTAAGACAGTAAGAAAGTGAATAGAATCATGGCTGTATTGTGAGAATTTTTAATATTTTATGGCCAAGAAAAGCCTATGAAAAGGTAGATAGCAGTACTCAGAATGGTAGGAAGAAGATCATGACAAGGGAGGAAATATTGTAAGGGTGAATTCGCAACATGAAACAAGGATCTTAAACCAAACTTTGCAGAATATTGATGCCAAGAGCCATAGAGGTAGAATCTGCGGGCATCAGTGTATACGAGTGCCAAAAACCCTATGTTGCAGCCCTCACAAATCATGAATAACCTTGGTCTTTCTGTTTGGGTTCAAGCCAAGTTGCTTGAAAGAAAGCTGGCACTTTGTCCATCCAACCTATGCCAGCATTCCAAACCAGCAAAGACAAAGAATTTGAATTTGCTGATGAACTTTGATGGAAGGGTAAAGACAAGAAAGGCAGTAATTATCTACAGCTAAAATCAAATCTCTCTCGGCCAAAGGCAACGAATTCCCAGGTGGATGCTGTGTGCACCTAATGAAGAGTCCATCTGCTGCAGGGCGAACTGTGGGAAAGCATGAGAGCATCACAGCAGCCTGTGACAAGACCACTTTGTCCTTTCAAGCATGTTATAAAGACTTGGGAAAGGTTTCGTTTTGCACCTGACATTAAAGGGCTGTTGCAGGATTCTGAATACACTCTCAAAGTCAGGCAACACTGAGGATGGCAGGAGTGATGAACTCGTCCCATCACTTGTAGAAGAAGGGAAAACATAAAGAAAAGAACAAAGTTTTGTTTAAAGAACAAAAAATCCTAGAAATGAAAGAGAAGGAATGTAACTGCCTGTGGAATCACAGCTTAAATATAGCACTTAGTGTGCCTGGCGCCCCATGAAGTCACCATAGCTCCAAGGACATCTGTGCTACAAGTCATGTGGTTGTGAGGCTTGAGCCCCTCTTCCTCAGACGCTGGGTGTGGGCAATTGCCATTCCAGAATGGGTAGGGGGCTCTCTGTCAGCTGTGATTCCTTGCTAGTGTGTTTTGGGGTGCACAGCTTACATCAATTCACACATTTAGGTCCTAACACTGATTCATGTTCAAGTAAGCTCATCCTCCAACATAGAGGAAGGACAGAGGTTTCATGGTGGAGAAGAGGAAGAGTGGGGAGTAAGGGAGGCATTTGAGGAGGAGTAGGCATGTCACCGCTCCATACTGGAGAATAACACAGTGGCTTCCATCTATTAATCATCTAAAGTGGACCAGATGCTATACAGACACTGAACAGAGGTTATCTTAATTTTTTTTTCAGTATAGAGGATTGAACCTAGGGTCTTGTACACTCTTAGCAAGGGCTCCACCACTGAGTTAGATCTCTAGACATATAGGTTCCCGACTTTCATTCCCACAATGAAAATTCAATACTATTTGCTTTAATTTTACAGGTTAGGTAACTGAATCTAGTAAAAATTGAGACTGCTTATGATCAGCTCAATCAGGTGACACTGCCAGGATTGCCTGGCTCTAAGCCCGTGCCCTTGAACTACATTCACGGCTGGCCATTGATACAGCGTACAACACAGAAGGAGGTATTAGAAAGTAAACTCTAGTAGGAGGGACAGCCATTATTGTCTGTTTGCCCATATCCACTGTCCCTTTTACGATATTTCTGTTTATGATGGAAGAACTTGGTAAATTCTCATTGTGAGAACCAGAGGTATCTTCTGAAGCTCCTTTTGCCAGATCCCTTTGCTTCCCATAGGCAGAGGTTCATTTCCCAGTTTAAGCTCAGCTAACTTTGGTCTTTCTCCTGGGGTATTGATACTGCTGAGGAGCAAGACAGAAACAAGGCAGAGAGTTCATTCACTTTCCCTGTAGAACCCAGGAGGGGGCTGAGCACTTCCTTCCTATGTCAAGTCCAATTCCTCAATCACTCCCAGTCCAATCAATAAATATGCTTCTGTTTACAACCAGTTACTGTTGCTCACAATCAAAGAATCTTAATTGAAAAAAAACAGTATGTAAATGAGTTTGGAATCTTATAAATGAGGAGAAAATTGGGAAAATATTTCAAAAATCATATTAAAGGTACTAGGAGGAGCACATAGTGATAGGGTAGAACTAATGATTGCTGGATCATTGGAACACAGAGAAGTGACACTGAACCAATCCTGGGAATTGCCCTTACCTGGGTTGGAATCTTATGGAATACTTATTCAAGAAATATTCCCTCTTATAACCTACTCAGCATAGTTTGAAAAGCCCAAGCCACTTGCAAGCCATGGGAAGGCAGTCTTGTATGCATTCTCTGGTGAGCTGTTAGCAGCCAACCATCCCCAACTGCCAGCCATAGAAAGGCACCATTCTGGGTGTCCAGCCAAACCTTCAAATGAATGTAGCTCCAGCTTCCCTAGGACTGCAGCTGAGAGGCCCTAAGTGAGAGTCTCTTGGTTTGTCTACCAAAACCTGAGTAACAAATTGTTGTTTTAAGCTAATAAAGAGATGGTTCATTATGCAATAATGAATAACTACACGGGCTACCTAGAATGAGGAGTGCTGGATGGAAAGAAAGATGTTCTTATAATTTTGATAGATACTGTTGAACCCCTCTCCCTGAAGGCTGTACCAATTTATATATCCAGCAAGGACAGATAACAATAAAGATGGGATTCTGTAGCCATGCTCATCATATGTTTCATGCTATAAGAAATCAAAGGCACTCATATGTCACTTTTTACACTCATGATGTCAAAACTATCATGAAGAAAGGGAATGAAGAAACAGTATTTCAAAATACAGAAAGGCTGTTTAGAACTTCTTTCAACTTTATACAACACAGTTTTTGCCCATTACTTAATTTACTGTGGGTCCTAGTGGTAACTCATGCTAGAAACTGTAGCAAAGGTAACTAAGCAGTGGTATCTAATTAAATTTCATTTGTATGATAAATACTGGGATATTATTCTGTGCAAAGCACTGAGAGCCACAGAGAGACCTGAATAGGAAGGAGCAGTTCACAGTGTTTCATAAGTGAGTCGGGCCCACTTCTTCTTTTCTGCAAAACTGACATCACCTTAGCACCTGTTCCTAAAGCTGGGCCATTCTTATGCGTGGATGTCTTTACCAGCCTTTGTGTGAGGAATTGCTTCCCTTCCCTTAGTGCAATTCTTATCTCTTTATAATATGACTGTGCAGAAAGTGGAGTTGCAGTTTCTTCTTTACATCTCAGTACATTTTCAGGAGGATTTCATTACCAAGGTAAATGTGATTTCCAGATGCTGAGATTCATATGTCTCTGCTAAAAATGGAAGAACTGGAAATGGAAGTTATTGGGACAAGAAAGACAATGAAACCAGGGAGAAGAAGAGAATGAAGAAAAGAGATGCTCCCCGTGTCTGATTCCTCAATGGCAGTTAATCTCTCTTGCGCATAATCTTCAGACTGTCACAGGCCCTAGACTATGACAGTGCTTCTTTCTTTGACCAAGCCTTAGTCAGACTACTCAGACTCCTTTCAACTAGGCCAGGACCCAGACCCAGCTTTGTTCAGTGCTTTCCCAGAGGAGAACTCTGCTCACCCTATGCCCTTGATTGCAGATCATCCTTCGTATCTGAAAATTTCTCTATCCCTCACCTGGGATGTCTAAATCCCTGCCTTTAGCAAGAAGCCTATTGGACCAGTGTTATGCCACGCAAATTCACATGTTGAAACCCTACAGCACTTTGTGATAGTATTTGGGGATGGAGCCTTTGGAAGATAATTAAGGTGAAATTAGGTTATGAGGCTGTGGCCCTCAAGAAAGGGTTGTTTGCCTTATAAGAAGAGAAAGATAAAACAGACAGGATCTCTCTCCAAGCCCCTTCCTCCTTTGTTCATTGTGCAAAGACCATGTGGTGGACAAATCAAGAGATCTGAAAGCTGGAAAGGCAGCATATCTGAAAGGTAGAAAGAGGATCTTCACCAGAACCTGATCTGATACTTTCACCCACCAGAACTGTGAGAAAATAAGTTACTACTGTTTAAGATCCCTGGCTAGTCTATGGTGTCATGGCCTCTTACTAGCTGACTAAGACAGTCATTGTAGCAAAAATACCCCTATTCTCTTACTAATTTCTCATCCACTTCCTTTCACTCCACTCTTTGGCTAGAAATCCCCACTTGTCCTTGCTGCATTCCAAGTTAAGATCAACCTCTGTTGACTGTTACAATACCTCTATTGCCACAGCCTTAGATAAAGCCTTGCTTAATGTTCTAACAGGTGGTAGAATAATCCTTTCTTTACAAGTTTATTTTAAAAGCGTGGAAGTTCCTTTGTCTCTATGTACTTGGCTAAGTTCCAGTCATGTTTAATTCTGAGAGTGCACTGTAGTTGTGGTTTTGATGTAGTTGTCTCTTCTTTGAGTTCCTGGAGAAAAGACCATGTCTCCACATTTTTGTGCCCCTGACAGCCAGCCCAGACCTGGTACACTATAGGAAGCTCACTTTGAGACTTTAACTGAAGGACTTCACTGCAGAGTCAGTCCTGAAGCTCAAGGCACAGGGGGATCATTTGGGGTTGGGAACATAAGGAAGGGCCCAGGAAAGGAGAGAAAGTGCAGAGTACACCACTGGGAGTGGCATATTAAATGAGTAAAGTAGTCATGATGTAGGGAAGTGGCTCACTGGGCAGCACTGGTGTCTACAGACAGCAAATCACTCAAAATTTGAGTGATGTTCTGTATACAAACAGATGTATTCTAAACTGATCTGTTGATATCCAAGTTAGGAAAACATGGTTGATTATCATGTCAGACAGGAAACTGGACTTGAAGTGATAGATCCTAGACGAATGATGTTTTATCTCCACTGTTCTTTCCATGCCCAATCTCTTTCAGGTCAGCATCATTTGTTTCACACACACACAGTACAGCGTAGATTCCACCCAGGTCCCTATGACCTTCCAGTCCACTTCTTCATCTGAGTTTCTATGAGATGCCACAACTCCACTCCAGGTCCCATTGACTATACTGTGGGAAGGGCAAGTCTGAGGAGGTGGGCAAGTCTGAGGAGGTGGGCAAGTCTGAGGAGGTGGGCCTCTACTTCCATGTGCTGCAGGCACAAAGTTTAGAGGAGGTACGAATGTTAGGAAGGGCCCCCATCAGGGCGTCAGTGGCAGAGCCCACCAAAGAGACCAGCTGGACTGAGTATGTTGCAGAGAATTGGGGGGAGGGGTGTTGCTGGAGCTGAGCAGTTAAAGGCCCAGGAGAGTCATTACAGGATCTTTCAGGCATGAGAAAGCCTGCAGAATATATTAACGTCAGTCTCCAGATTCATTAAGGATGTGGCTTGCTCCCCTCCCAGAAATGTGTTTCCAAGGATGAAGATGAGAGAACGAAAGCCCAAAGCAATCCAGAGTTCAGCCACAGAACCATTTCCTAAGCAAAGAAATCTTGTCACAAGAGGTTTAATGACCTGCCTCCTCTCATTAGAAGCCACTGTTGCTCACAACCCTGAGAAGCAGATTCCTCGGTATCACTTGACTATGGTGGCAGGTGCATGAAGAGATTTCCAGGCCTCCAGATGAGGCTGCACCAACTGGCCCTAATTGTCATTTTGAGAAGTGGAACAGACCTGTCTTTGCTTCATGGGTCCACGTTGGGAGGTGGAACATCTACCTCCACTCTGGCTCTCTTCCTGGTGACAGAGCATTCAAAGTACTAACACAGCTTGACTATGTTGACAGGACGAGAGTGTATCCCTGACAGCTCTGATTGTGTTGAACAGAGCTTCACTGAAGTGGCCATTGAAAAATGGAGAAAGACTTGGACAAATGCAGAGTTATCTTTTGGAACCAGTTGGGTTTTGGTAACAGAATAAGCCCAGAATGAATGCTATGGGGAGCTCGGGTCCTCTTCCTACTCCTCTGCTCTGAGGCTCTCAACATACCTACTTTGGTCCTTTTTCACTGATCAGAATAACCACTGGCCTGTTCTTGAAGTAGTATGGTTGTTGCACAAGAGATCCCAAGCCTGCCTGGGCACCGATCCACAGAGCAGCCTGCCTGAGACTTTTGCATCTTAGTTACAGTCTATGTCTAACAGTGAGTGAGTGAACCCAGCTAGCATTGACCATGATGGACAGATGACCAGCTGGCCTGTGAGATGTGGCTATGCTTTATGAGCAAAATCCCTCCACTCTGAACAAGACGGTGGAAGAGTGGGCAGAAGGGGACAGTCACCAAAAAAGTGTAATCACACAGTGAACTGGGAGGCAACCTTGAGGCTATTCTCTCATATGTAGCCACTTAACACGCACAAAACATCATTTGTTAACACCATCTGATGACTCTTCCATGTTCTCCAAGATTCAGTCCTTCACAAACTATCTTGAAAATTCTTGCCATCTGTGAGTAATGCCTCTCTTGTTAGCTACAGAGCTTTAAAGAATCAACTTGTTTCACTTGTGTCAAATTTGGCCTTGACCTAAGGAATAGGCCAAAATACCTGGGGAAAACAACTTGTAATGAGGAAAGATTTGTTTTGTCTCATGATTTGGGAGGTTTCATTTCATGGTCACTTGGGTTCATTGTTTCTGAGCATCATAGCAGAGAGTGTGTGGTGGAGCAGACCAGCTCAGCTCCTGGCTGTGGGAAAAAGAGAGAATGAGGGAGGAAAAGATGGAGGGTGGGAGGAAGGGAGGGACAGAGGGAAAGAAAGAAGAGAAGAAGGAGGGAAGTATACTAGCTCTGAGACAAAATATACCTAGTGACTTACTTCCTGCACCTAGACCCCCATCTCCTAAAGATTCTACCACCCCAATAACCATTTACATTATGAATCCATGAATGGATTAATCCATTGATGAAATCAGACTCTTCTTGATCCAGTCACCTCCTAAAGACCCCACCTCAGAACTGCACTGGTGACCCTACCTTCACATGAGCTTTGGGGGACATTTCAGAACCCTGATACATAATAATAATAAAGTTGGGGTCTTGTTAAGTTTCAAAAATATCTTCTTATAATCTAGCATGGATTGTAATAAGTTCTTAGAATTCAAAAGAAAGCACTTAACCATGGCTTCCTGAAATAATTTCTCTCTGTTTGTGTGTCTGTCTCTGTCTCTCTGTATGTCTCTTTCACACACACATATGCACATGTGATGTGAGCAACTGCTCTTTGGTTGGGGTCATTACCTTCAGGAGATTTTACTAAAGAAAATAGCAAAGGATGGTGATTCTCGGAGCCAGGCAAATGTGAACTCAAATTCCTTTTCTAGAGTGTTCAGTCTTTGCTAAGTCATCAAGACTCTGCAAGCTTGAGTTTTTGCATTTGCAAAGTAGGGACACAACACTAACTTCAAAGGAACATTATATGGATTAGGTGGAATCAAGTTTTCAAAGTGTGGGTCCCAGTGCTAACACTTCAGTGGTTCAAAGTCACAGATGCTTCCAGGGTTTCTAATAACCGGAAAGGTCCCTGTTGTCCCTCTCTTATAGGTTGGATTGTGGATGTTCCCTAAAGGCCCTTATGTTAAAGACTGGGTACCCAGGTGACATTACTGGCAGATGATAGAGCCTTTGAGGCATGGAGCCTTGGAGAGGTCCTTCATTCACTGGGAAGGTGCCTCAAAGGGGATTGGGAACCCCGTCCCACTCTCTCCCTTACTTCCTGGCCAGAGATGCGTGTCTTGCTCAATGTGCACTGCACTGTGATGTGGTGCCCTGTTGAAGGCTCAGAGTGACCCTGCACTGGCACTGAAAAAAACTGTGACCCAAAACAAACATTTTTGATGTATGAGTTGATTGTCTCAGGTATTTTGTTACAATTACAAGGAGAAAACACAGACCACATACCTTAGAAATTATCTCTTTATCCCTCAGAGTGATCCAGGCCTTCAGGTGATATCTTTCCCCCAGTGCAAAGCCTGGAAGTCCTGCACAATGGTTAAAGTGTTAGGAGCTGGCAGAGCTGGGTTTAAATACCAGTTCTGCCATTTACTGGGTGGCTGACCTTGGTAAAGTGGCTTAATTTCTCTGCGCTTCTCTTTCTTCACCTGTAAAAAATGATGACAATACTACTTACTCCCAGAGGTTTTTGTGCGAGGATGAAAAGGGACCTGGCTCTTACTGTCTTTCATTTGTCTTTGTTCTAGGCGAGCAGTCCAACCACAGCAGCCACCTGCCATTAGCCACCGTGACTGTGACATTCTCTTACATGCCTTGATAAGAGCCACTATTTCAGGGATATGACAAGCTGAGCAGGCCGCTGGAGAAGGACCCTGTGGCAACCTAGGCTGGACTATCAGCTTCCCGAGTTCTGACAGTAATGTGTTTAGTAATGAAAACAGTCGTAATTTTCCACAGGGTGGGGGGAAGCATCTCCCAAACCCTTTGTAAATGAGAAATAATTCATGCATGAAGAAAGTCATTCCAGGGAAATATTATTAAAATTGTGCCCTTTCTTTCTATTAGAAGAACAAAATAGGCAAAAAGAACTGGGGAAGGCAGAAAGGGATACTGAAGCTTCAAAATAAACATGAAATGGTTTCTCTTTAAATTTTGACTCTACATCCCTTCCCATTCAGGAAGGTCAGAGAAAGAAAGACAGGAGAAGACTGTAATCTGCGTGTGAGGGACCTTTTTTTTTTCCTTTTATATTTATAAAGCCCCAGGGTGGTGGAGAGGGGATTAAGAGGTTTTTTGTCTTTGAAATGCAAACCTGACCCTTATGGCTCTGGCTTGAGGCAAGAAGAAAGGAAAAAAAAAAAAAAAAAAAAAAAAAACCTCTAAAAGGTATGTTTGGTATCCAGTGGGGAGCTGGGTGAGAGCAGTTTAAAAGAACATGGAATCGGAAGCCCACATTTAAAACAGGACTGCATGCTTGAAGGCCAACAAGGCCAGCAGGTATGTTAGGCCATTTTCTCCTTTCTGTAACAGAATACCTAAAGCTGGATAATGTGTAAAGAAAAGAAATGAATTTAGCACACCTTTTCAGAAGGTCAAGATCAGACAGCCCCATCAAACCTGTGGTGAGGGCTTCAGGGCCAGTGGGAGAGGTCACATGCTAGCAAGACAGCAAGCCAGAGGAGGTGGGGGGCTGGTCTCGCCCTTGTCAACAATCTTCTCTTGAGAACTAGCTGGGGACCCACAGTTAAGCCTTCCTTAAGGTGGCTCTCCCAGCATCCTCATTGCCTCCCATTTTTGCCATATCTTAAAGGTTCTAACAGCTCCTAAGATTTCCACACTTCAGGCCAAGTTTCTAACACATTGAACCACATGCAGCCATAGCAGCAGGCAGTTGGCAACAGAGCTGAGGATTTCAAGCTCCTAAAATGAGGGCTATGACTATGCCACTCTGCCGAATTCCTGGTCTTCTGATTTTCCCAGAAGGCAAAAATCTGGACCTTTCACAATTGCCTTTAGTTTACAATTTAAATATTTCTAAACACTAAACCAGCCAAAACCAAACAACATATACACACACACACACACACACACACAGATACACACATTCACTCCCATGCATTCCTGTGTGTCACCGATAGATCTAGGAGAAACTCATTGTGCTAGAAAACAAAGGGTTTTCTGGGTTGACCCTTAGTCCTGGAAAACTGGACATGGTGCATTGCATGGAACCATACTGAAGTGAACTGGGAGATAGTTTCTTCTGTTAACTGGCAGGCAGAGGAGCAGCACCCTTTCCCCTCCTCTTTCTTATGGCCCTGAGCTTCTTCAGATAACACAGGAATGTCTTTGTCTCTTGAATAGAAAACAAGGCTATATAGGGGGTGGGGATTTAGCTCAAGTGGTACTGTGTGCCTATCTTGGAAGCACAGGATCCAAGTTCAATCCCCAGTACAGCAAAAAACAAAACAAAAACACCAAAAAAAACAAAGCTGTATAAATATGCTGAGATTGATGTAAACTTCTGACCAATTAACCCATATTGCTTAGAATAGAAAATTAATGTATTAAGACCCTGATGCTGTATTCTCCACCTCTTATATAGCATCCCACCCAATTATGTGATTCTATGCTTCTTGTGCTTATGTGGCTCATATCCATAACCACACCTCCTCTCCTAGATCATTTAAGACTCCTGATTTTTTTGTTCTAAAGAGGATAACTGCTGTGGAGGGAATTCCAGGTTGGTCTCAGCCGGCAATAAATACTTTGCCTCCAAAACTCCAGACTATGTCTTCCATTCTCCTGGACTCGTTTGATTTTTTTCTGTGTCTTTATAACGGTTCCAGAATGTTCTGCAGACAGAGCTACACATCTTTCTAGAAGCCCTCCTGGCTTGTGACCCACATTCACAGACAGCACTGAGGGACCCTTACCCCTGTGTCAACTAATGAAGGGAAGGGTTCCCTTTTTCCTTCACACCACTCCTTCTTCTTGGAGGAGAACATTTTTCAATCTATGGTATATTTTTATGCATAAAGTTCTCTTCTGTGCCAGTATAATCTAGTGTGACATTGCCTGTGTGCTTCACAAATGATAAGAAAGAGACTTAGTGATTGAGACAGACCCCCAGCTGCAGGCCCACTGCCTCCTGCAAGATCCTCTGGGTCTGCAAGGAAGATTTGGGCTCCCATCTTCCCCTCATTGCCTGATACCTCGCTCTCCCCAAGATAAAACAGTCACACTTTTCCCTGCTAACCCAAGCACTATATTTTCCCGTTTTAGTGATTGAAATGGGTGATCTTGAGGTGGCTGCAGCCTCCCCAGGGGGTGATGTGTTTTGACATCCATATTTAGGGCTCACATTAGAAGCTTCCCAGAGAAATAAGCCCTGACTTGATCTCCCTTCTGAGTGGATGACACATGACACAAACCATTCATCGGCTCAGCTCTCTTTTTAATTGGCAAAAGCTGTGCCTATCTATGGTATACAACCTTGTTTTGACACAGGTATAGAAATCGAGTTCACACACATTACCTCGTGTATTGTTGACGTGTGGTGAGAACATTTGAAATCTCTCTTAGCAGTTCTGATATCTCCAATAGATCACCTGCACCTGAGGTATGGAACCCTAGAGGCTGAATCCTTCCCGTGGCTCCTCTTTTCTTTTCACATCCCCCTATATTCCCTTAGCCTCCCCTTCAACAAGGGTCCCATCTGGACACTCCTAGTCACTTGTTGGCCCAAGGCACCCTTATCTTCCACAGCAGCCTTTTCTCGATTTCCTTCCTTCTCTTCTACTTCCTTCTTTACTTCCTTCCTTCTTCCTATTTTCTTCCTCTACAATCCTCAAACAACCACAGTCATTTTCCACAATATTTATCAGATCATGTCCCTTCTCGGTTCATACCATGCCAGCAGCCCTGACCTTGAGGAAAGGACCCTGACTCTCACCTGCACCCACCCACTGGATCCCTCTGCTCTGGTGTCTTCCAGTCATACAATTGACACAAACACTTTACCTTCAGCCCATAGCAGGTCCTCTGAGCAGTGAACTCTGACATTATTTTATACCCAGGAAGTGTGGTCTAGAGAGTAAAAGTAACTTCTCTGATCACACAATTAGGAAGCAAGGAGTGAGGACTTGCTGGGATTACAGGCATGAGCCACCACGCCCAGCATTGTGAGATGTGGTACTGATTGCTGGTGGGTGTGAGTCACCATGCCTGGTATCATTGTATGTACTTACCAGGAATTGAACTCAGGACCTATGCTTGCTAGGCAGGTGCCAAAACCACTGAGCTAAATCTCCAGCCTAAAAGAAAATATTTTTGAGGAAAAAAAAAACATTTATTTCATTTGTACCAAAATGTACACACTTTTTAACCTTGTTATTGTTTCCTACCATAATACAGTGTAACAACTATTAACATGGCATTTATATTGCAATATATATTCAAAGTAATGCAGACATAATAAAGAAAACATGAGGGTGATAATTCTGGCCTTGTAGTGTAGATGGTATACAAAGGTAAAGAAGAGGAAAGATCACATCTGCTTCTTCAGAGAACCTCTAGTCTTCACTCTCGCCTTTGGATGTCCATCTCCAGGCTTCCAGTGCAGGTTCCTCAGCCTTTCAGTGCAGACCCTCTGGCTTCCAGATATGGACTGGCACAGGGCTCCGCAGTGAGCTCCAGGTCTTCCAGCTCTGCAGGAACCCTCCAGCTCTCCCGTGTGCAGACTGCCCTTGCTCATTCTTCCATTCCTGACTCTGCAGGCTCCACTTTCTAATCTCGCTATTGCTCCCTACCTTGCAAATCTATTACACAGTGGTACCTCAGTTTACAAACTTCACTGAATTAAATTCGTGAACTGAGGTACCAGTGTATATATATCACATACAGTCTTTCATATGTTGCATATCATATATAAAACCTTTATATATTATATATGTATATATTAAATCTCTTCTGCTGATCGATGCAAGAAGTATTATACAAGTGTAGGCAAATACTAAACCATTTTTTGTAAGGAATACAATTGAGTAGGTGTAGATTTTGGTATTTGGAAGGGTTTCTGGAACCATACCCCAGTGGCTACCAAGGAATGACTGAAAAGTTATTTTATTTATTTTTTATTTACTTTTATCCTTTTTTTAATTGGTACATTTTATTGGTACATTATATATACACATCACAATTACACTCCACAGTGAGAATTTGTACCAGTATATGACACAACTTAATTCTCAGTTTCCCTCCTCTCCTACCCACCCTACCTCCCTTCCACCCCTATATACACAAGCATTGTTTCCTTTTTTTACATTAAGTTTTTCTTTCTTAATTATTTACTCCTAAACTACATTACCCTTTGAATATTCACTATTTCACAATATTAATCATGCATTCTAGAACACATTTATAACTTCAGTTTCTCATATTAGAGTGAAAAGTTATTTTAAATTTATCTTGAGATAGGCAGAGAAGCAGGACAGAAAGACAGCAACAGGCACATTTTGGAGCCCAGAACCAATCATGTGTCTGGGCTAAGTGTCTTCAGAGGTCAAAACTATTAATTTTGGTAAAAATTGGGTTGGTAGAAATCAGTCAAAATGTTATAAACTTGATTTGTCTAATGCTTCATGAATTTGCAGATCCAAAAGAGAAAGTACATTTCTACCAGCAGAGAAATTCTCCCTAACCAGGCCAATGATCAAGTTAACGGCATAGAAAATGTAGGTGAGCCATCAGAAAATTGTTTTAATGTCCAGGGTTTTTGCTATTGTGCTGCCATTAACATGATGCTAATGAAATGTAATAAAATATGACTAGAAAAGGAAACCCATCTGCTCTGAAACTTCAATTAATATGATTAAGATAGAGTTTTACACAATAAACTTGTATCCGATGCACATTCCACACTTTATGGATTATTACAGCAGTACTAAGGCATTCAAATAAAGTCAAGTTGTGCCCAATTAACATTTGCAGCCAGCCCAATAGCCCAGAGCTCTACTGAAAAGTGGAGATGTCAGCTGCACCCCCACCTGAGTGGTACAGCCCGCTGCTGGCCACCCCTTAAAACAGAGGTGGACTTGGTCTGCTCCATTTCCTCCTGCTTCTGAAAGCAGGGCGAGGGAGAGTCCTGACAATAGACTCATCCAAGCAGATCAAGAGCTCTGGGACTGGAAGAGAAGGGTCCATCATGCTTTGACTAGAAGAGGCTGAAAACAGGTTGGCAGGGGCGACCTTCCTTTGCTTTCTGCTTTTAATATTCTTCCATCAAATTCAGACACTCGGTTCCTGTTGAGTGTCTGCTATGTGCACATCAGTGTGGGAGAGAGAAAGAGATGAAAAGAGAAAAACAGCATTATTGGTCCTCAGAGAACATGGAGAGGCCCTAGGGCAAAGTTGAGTCAGCACACAAAGATCTGACGTGGGTCTTCTCCCAAGACAAAGTGCCTTCTTTCTTTTTTTTGTCCTTGCCAGCGAGGTGCAGTGTCACCAAATTACATCCCTGGCAAAATCACCATTCTATTTATATTTAAATATTTTTGTGTGGGGGGCGCAGAGGGTTAGCTCAGTGGTTCCAGCGCCTGCCTCGCAAGCTCAAGGTCCTGGAGTTCAATCCCTGGTAATACATACAATGCTGGGCGTGGAGACTCACGCCCACCAGCAATCAATACCACATACCACAGTGCTGGGTGTGGTGGCTCACGCCTGTAATCCCAGCACTCGGGAGGCAGAGACAGGAGGACTGCTGAGTTTGAGGCTTGCCTGGGCTACATAGTGAGCTCAGTGCCAGCCTGAACTACAAAAGCGAGACCTTGTCTCAAAAAAAAAAAAAAAAAAGCATGCCTAGGTGTTGGAGATCAAACCCAGCCCCTTGTGCACATAAAGCAAGGTCTCGACCGCTAAGCCACACCCCAGCCCTTTTTTCCCTTTCTTAAATTCCAGTGGAGTTCTGGGCATGGGTTAGGGCTGACAGCGGAAGCACAGAGGAAAGCTAGCTTTACCCTCAGTGATGTAATGCACATTGGCCTTGGCTCAGCCCTTGCAGTTTGGGTAGGGCTGACCCACCTTGCCCTATCTCGAAGAGGACAACTGCAGCAGTCCATAGCACCAGCTCAGCTCGGGATATGCCTATGATTGTGCATGTGCATGTTAGGCCACTAAGAATCAGCCCTAGGATGTGAACTATCGGAAGATAAGTACTCTCCTTTTGGTGATTGCTAAGCTGGAGAACATAGACCTGGAGCTGTTGAGACACAGTTGCCACCCTGGGGGGAGCCTGGTGAGAAACACCAGAGTACAACCCCTCTAAGCCATGGGGGAAACAGAGTCCTGAAGGCACAGTTTGAACTCCTAGATCAAGCTGCACCTGAAGGCACTTTATTCCTTTTCTATTCACATGCTGGGCTAATGAATTCATCTTTAGAAATCTAGCTCTGAACTGGCCCTTAGAGCTAAAGGAGTTCTGGCTCCTATCAGGCAGACACCACATAAATATCAGAGTTTTCAAAGCCTTGGTGTTGCTGCAGCTGTAGGGGTTCCACTGACCCAGGAAAACTGCAGAGCTAAGCTGGGGTTGCTTAGTGTCCAACTGAGTCCCATGGTCAGTGGGGTTCTGAGTGGAGGCTGTAGCTTTGCTCTCTTTCTTCTCCACCTCTGCCTGCATGGAAATATCCTGGCAGCCTTCAGACTTATTACAGGGGTCTACAATTGGCTCACATTCTATGTTTTCATTTTAGCCCATCATACTCGGTCAGGGCACATTTTCAACAGGCTCAGCCTGCAAGCTTCAAAGCATCCTTCACTGCCTTCCCTGACTGGTTTTGACCCCCGTTCACAGCCTAGTGCTAAGGAAATATTTCAAGATAGAAGAAGAGCCAAATACAGTTCTTGGAAATCAGACAAGTTCCTATCAGGGTCAGTAGATCCAGGGCTCACTGGCTCCTCCTTGGGGGCTGTGTCCTGGATCCAAGGTCCTGCTTATTGCCTTTGATTTCACCCCTAAACCCACAATGATAGCCCCAAAGCTGAGTTGAGTAGGAAGAGGTAGGAATGAAGAAGGAAGAACACTGATACAGGTTTCTGAAACTGGATCAAACTGGAAGCAATGTTTGTCTTGTAGTAGAATGGCTTTCACCAGGTCTCTAATTTCCCCATGCTGCCATTTCCACCATTTCCAAAATAGTGCCACTTTCATTACAGTCACTGTGAGGATTCCATGAACGAAGCTTGTTTGCTGCTTGTTTCTGGGCCTGACATATACTAGCTTTCTGAAGACTCATGTTTTGTATTCCAGGCATCAAGCTAGCAGTATTGGCATGCTTTCCCATTCTATCACTACAAAAACTGTTAGGTTGATATTATTATTCTTGACTCATAGGCAAGGTCTGCGCTAGTCAGACTCTTGCTTGAAAAAAACAGGAACAAATTTGTTCCTTTACACAAAAAAAGGGAATGAAATGAAAGGCCATCAGGGATTCAAAGATCACTGGGAGGTTGGGACCACACTTGGGGTGGGTCGTACAGCAGGACCTTGCTGTTCGGCATGTACTGCCCTTGCCAGGGATGGAGATCTGCTCTCCAGATGGTGTCAGGGATTTTACTAATCATCAAGGTCGCAGAGGAGAGCAGCTGGCGGACTGCATTTGCACCACATTCTCATTCCTGGGAGAGATGGGGAACAGAGGAAAGGTCAAGGAAGTATTGGGGTCCCTCTGTTTCCAGGGTAAGGGGTGGACACAAGCTACCCTTCGTCAGATTGTACAATGGGGGCATCCCAAATGGAGGCCATGGTGTTAATAGAATAAATAGATTCAGGACAGAGAAGCAAGATCCCGCAGATCACCCAAAGCCGACAGAGTCCGTAATATTTCATGACTTGCTCATTAAACCCTGGTTCACCCTGTGCACACAGGCAGCAGACAGTGACAACTTGAGCCCATGACTGTTGACTTTTTATGCCCTTGCCCCATCCTTCTAGGACAGACTCCTGCAAGGCGAGGGAAGTAGGATGGGCAGAGGCACCAAGCAGGAAGCGAATGTTAAATAGGTGTCCTGTTAAGTAGGTTCCTGGTTGTCCTGAGGGAGAGCAGAGGCTGGCCTAAGGGAAGGTGGGGGTCTATCTCAGCTGGTGGTGCAGGGCGTGTGTCTCCCCTAAACAGGAGCAGAAAGCAAGAAGTGTGGGAGGGGAAGAGGCACAGAATTAGAAGCAGGGCTCTCCTGGGGTCCCAGGTCTGTCCAGTAACTACACAGACCACACAGCCGTCCCACAGGGGCCCTCAGAGTGCTGAGCAGTGCATCCCAGAGCAGCTGCTTTTTCAGATACCAGATTCATTAATCACAGCCAATACGGTGGGGCATGGGGTACACACCTTTTGTTTGGGGACAGATGGCAGCTGGAATACACAGGTGGACTTTGTGAGTTAGGGGATACATAAGCATGCCAGGGTGGACGTTAAGAGAGGTGAAATAAACACAGAAAGAGATTGTCTCTGCCCCGATCTCCCATGATGCTCAGCTGTGTTTCTCACCTTTAAGCCTTGGAATACAAATGTTGTCATTACTCAGTGAAGTTGTTCTTTTATTCAGATTGACTTTGTTGTCTAATGGATACATTTTTAAAAAATTTGAATCCTTATTGGTACATTATATATACATATCGCAATCACGTTCAACAATGAGAATTTGTAAACAAAGCTTATGTATATAGGGTCGGGGGGGTTGGAGGGTGGGTAGGAGAAGGGGAAAAATGAGAAGTCATGTCATATACTGGCTACATTTTTAAAAGGAATTTTAGCCTATCTGATACCAGTCAGGCATATAAGGAGCTTAGGTGTTGTCATTCTGTCCCAGTGATAAATAAAAAGCTGAACAAACAGAAAAATCAATGACTTTTCTTAGACCTGTAGGAAAAGTAAGGGTGCCAGTTGGAAAGAGAGGCAGGTGAATGTAAAGGATCAAAACTCACTAGAGCAGAAGCAACTCTAGCCCCTTTAGCTTCCCAGATGGCAAAAGGAAAACAGTCCAGTGATCGGTGTGCATCCTGAGCCACCCAAGGGAGAGGGGACTGAGCAGTACTGTGAAGCCCACAGTCTGGGGGCCCAGGTTTACCAAGACTGAGACCTGATTACAGAATATAAAACACTTCTTGTTCCCTACACCCTTTACTACTAAAGGCCTATTTACCATGATATGAAGAAAAACTTACAAGGCACACTAAGAGAAAAGAGCAAAGTTTAAAGAGACAAAGAAAGCATAAAGTCAGACACCAGGGATGTTGGAATTATTAGACCAAAAATTTAAACAACTGTGATTAATATGCTATTATTGGCTCAGAAGGATAAAGTAGATAACATGCAAGAATAAATGGGTAATGTGAGCAGAACTGGGAATCCTAAGAATGAAAGAAAAAGTATTAGCAGCCAAGATTTTCTAATAGAGGTGAAGCCTTCTTTTCATGGGCATATGAGCAGACTGGACATAGCCCAAGAAAGACTCTTCAAACTTGAAGCTGTCGATAAGCAATCTCCCAAATTCTATTCCTAAACACAAAGTTAGAATACATTGAAAATAAGCAGAGATATCCAATGACTCTGTGACAGCTACAAAAGGTGTAAGATTTATAATGGGAATATAGAAAAAGAAAAGAAAAAGGGAGAGAGAAGAGAAGAAACATTGAGAATAATAATGACAGAGAATTTCCCCAATTGATGTCACAAGTCACAAAGCTCAGAAAACATTAAACAGGATAAATATGTTAAACATAATAAAAAGGTTACACCTAAGCATATTACACTCAGAATAAAATAAAGAGAAAACAAATCTTGAAAGAAACAGACTCCTTACCTTTAGAGGAGCAAAGATGACATCACATATGAACATTCCTAAGAAACTATCCCATCAAGAAGAATACAGAGAAATATTTAAAGTATTGAAAGAAAAACTCATCAACCTAGAACTGTACCATACAAATTAACTTTCAAGACTGGAGAATAAAGACTTTTCTAAGCAAAATTGAAGCTAAATTGCTGCCAAAGATATGCCTTGTAGAAAAGTTCTTTGTGTCTATGTAAGGAAAACACCAGAATAAATAAGTGCAGGTAGAACAAAAACAAGCTGTCAGGTCCAAGTATAGAGAACTACTGTGTGTGTGTCGGTGGTGAAGACAGAAGAAGCAGCCCTGGGGTGTTGGAGTTTGTGTCCAATCACAGCAGAAAGGAGGGGAGACAACCCAGCAACAACATTACAGCCCAAGGAGGGTGAAGAGGGTGTTTGTGATTAGGCACCTGTGGCGGTCAAAAACTGTTTCCAAGGGGCTGCTCTGAGAAGAGTGATGCTGGTGGTAGCCACATTTCTTATTCCTAGAGAACGGGGTTAAGAACGGAAAGAGAGCTGGAAAGAAAGCTGGCATTGGGTTGGTATTACTGTGAGCTCATAATACATGGAGAGATGGACTTAAAAGTGAGTATATTGCAAATGTACATGTATGTGTATGTAGATATAGATACATTTATGTAAGTATAATTTATTTGTATAATGAGAATTGGGGAGAGGACCAAAACGCCATGACACTCCAATAGCAATGAGCATACACAACATCCAGATTTTGGCTTCCAAATACTGTTCTCCACTCACCAGGATGCTTTGGAGAAATGGTTGGTATCAGGGTCAATACTAAAGAGCCTGTGGAATCTTACCCCAGAAACCAGAAAGTCCTTTACATGTCTGAAGGAGAGAAGAGCGAATATAGAAGCATTCACTGATGCCGGGTGTGGTGGCTCATGCCTATAATCCCAGCACTCGGGAGGCAGAGACAGGAGGATTGCTGAGTTTGAAGCTTGCCTAGGCTACATAGTGAGCTCAGAGCCAGGTGTGTTGGTTCACACCTATAATTCCAGCACGCAGGAGGTTGAGACAGGAGGATTTCCCAGAAGTTCAAGGTCAGCCTGAGACACACCAGGAGTTCAAAATCAATTTGAACTACATAGAAAGACTCTGCCTAAAAATATATAGGGAGATAGATAATTATGATCAATTAAATGAAGCAGTGATATTTGAATTCATAAAAATATAAATAAGTAAACAGAAAAAGAGAAATCTTCCTCTCAACAGAAGGAATAATAAAATGATAAAATTAGAAATTTTACTGTCTGGCAACCATAGAGTAGTGGTTAACTCATCCAAGAAACATCAATGGATGCTAAACCTAGTTCCTAAAATTTGACAGGATGAGATATTTATATACAATCAAGTGCCTGTCTATAAAATGTTCATAAATTCTAAAGGATAAAAGAGTAGCTTTCTTTATGGTGGATAAGTCTGGCAAATATTGTTTTAATTAAGTTCTCAGAGTTAACATTAGCAGTAATAAGACAACTCAACATCTTGTGTGATTTAATAGGATTCAATGAGAAGAACCCAGCACCATTTTTGTGACATTTTGCCAAAGATGCCTAATCGGAATCTGATCATGAAGAAACGTCAAACAAATGTAAATGAATGGCTGTCTACAAAATAACTCACCTAGGGTCCTTATAAGCCTTGAGGTCATGATTAAAAAGGAAACACTGAAAACTGTTCCAGATTGAAGAGATAGAACAACTAAATGCAACGATACTGGTTTGTGTTATTTTGCTTTCAAGGACAATTGATGCAATTGTTGAAACTCAAATGGGATTGATGGCTTCAATGGTAATTTCTCAGTTTTAGTGGCTGCTTGTGGTTAATTTCTTTTTTTTTTTTTTTTCTTTTTGAGACAGGGTCTCGCTTTGTAGTTCAGGCTGGCCCTGAGCTCACTATGGTGCCCAGGCAAGCCGCCGCGAACTCAGCAATCCTCCTGTCTCTGCCTCCCGAGTGCTGGGATTACAGGCGTGAGCCACCATGTCCGGCATTGTGGTATGCGGTGTTGATTGTTGGTGGGCGTGTCTCCACGCCCAGCATTATATGTGGTTATCGGGGATCGAACTCAGGACCTTGCGCTTGTGAGGCAGGCGCCGGAACCACTGAGCTAACCCTCCGGCCCTGTGGTTAATTTCTTGATTCTGATGGTTGCTTGTGATGCTGCAGAGAATGACTTTGTTTGTATGAAGTACAGTTAAGCATCAAGGATTATGGGTATCACATCAGCAACCATTCCCCACTGGTTAAGGAAGAATATTCTGGAAATCTTTTAAACTTTTCTTTAAGCTTTTTTTTTTTCTTAGAGAAGAAAGTAACTGTAAAATAAATACAACAAAAATAGAAGAGGAAACCAGCTAGATCCTGTTGCCTGCCAAGGGCTGGGAGCTTAAGATCCATTCTCTGTTTGAAATGGAGATTAGCAAATGTTTGGTGTTCAGGGCATGCTTACAGCACCCTGAGACTTCCTTCTTTCTGTTATCAGAGAGGAAAGGAACTTAGGAAAGGGCATAACATACTCATGTGTTTTTGTATTATTTCGTACTCTATTTGTATTTACCTCAACTCACTCTTTATTCCACTTGCATCTTTAGGTTACACTTTAGGAAACACTGGAAAATAATTTCCAAGTACATGTTTAAATGCTTAGATCTCAGTAGATGCATACAGGTAACTTGCTCATTTAATCCTACTACTTATAACAATTAAAATAATGTAGACAGAGAAAGTATTATTATTAACTGAAAGCCCCATCTTGTACCCTGATTTAACCCTTCTTATTACAAATTCTTTCATATCCAACTAATGAAATGTTTAGTCTTCTCTTTTCGGGGTAGTGGGTAACAGTAGGATTTAACTCTTGACATTGAAATACATCCGCTTCCACCCTCAACCTTTCAGTGTATTCTCTAAATAGCAGCCAGGTATCCCAAAATATCCCTGACCTCGTAGCTATCTTCCAGAAAACTCTTCAAAACTATGCTGTAGAGTGCAGTAGAATAACTTACCTGACTATTTAAATCTAAATTAACTAAAAATTAAATGAGTAACATTCAGTCCCTCCATCACATGTACCATATTGCAGATGAGATTGGGTGTGTTCCAGGTGGTATGGCCACAGACACGTGCCACATTTCAAATGTTCAATAGTCATGCAGCTGCTGGCTGCCACATTGGACAGCACAGATTATGTATGAAACATACAACCTTTCATTCGTACACCACTGCTTTAAAAGTTTTCCACCACTTAGAAGTAAAATCCAAGCTTCTTGTCCAAGTCTACATGACCTCCTGATTGAATCCAAGCACCCTTTTAAACCTTTCCCCTGTGTTTCTCCCCACTGATCACCACACTCTGGCAACTGGATTTCTTCTCATTTCCTCAGCTGAACACAGCTCTTTGCTACCCCAAGGTAATACTTATGGTATTACCTCTCCCTCATGTATCTCCTCATCCTTCACTTTTTATCTTAAACTCCTCTTCGCTCAGAAAGCAAACCAAGGAAATGGAACCTACCAAGTAATTTAACCTACCACAGTTCCCAAACCAAGTAATTTAATGAACACGTTCTCCATACCTTCTTTTTTCTTCCTTTTTAAAATCATGTTGTAATGTTTGCATGTCTATGTGTTTGTTTAGTATCCATTCCCCTAACTCAGTAAAGACAGAGGCCCTAAATTTAAACTATATTTCTATTGCCTAGCACAGCATTTACATATAAAATTAAGTATTATTTGATGATGCAATAAGAATAATTTTATAGTAATATAACACTATAATCCATAGGTCTCTTTGGGAGTTAGGTTGTGTACAGTGAGTATAGCAGAAATCAGAATGAACACAGATTTTAATCCCTCTTCTTACCTTACCATTTCTTTTTCTTTTTTAAACCTTACCATTTCTTAATGATAGGTCTTTGTCTTTAAGACAAATATTGTCTATTGAGGTAATCCAAGAAAAGACTCTTTTCTTCTTCACTTGGCTTCATAATTCTATAACAATTCTTTACCTGTGAAATGGGAATAAATCTTTGCTGCCTAATGTCTTGGGCCTTTCCAGTGAGTCTCTTGGGAGCCTTTCCTGCCACATTCTGTAATTGCATCATTGTCTGTCGAGGAGGCTATATTCTCCCACTGGCAAATTTGGAACTAAGTAGCCTACTACAGAGGTTAATTGCACAGAAAATGCAATTCGCGGACCATCAACTTCTTCCTCCTCATGTTTCTGCTATTAGGCTGCTATTAATGCTTTGCTTTAAAATGGCCTAAAAGTATAACAGGCCAAAGGAAAACAATGGGAAACCTAAGACTGGAAACACCCATGATCTGGATCATTTGTCATGGAAAAGGAGAGTTGACATTGCCCTGCAGAGAGAACACATACACTAATTGGAATGTTCTCCACACCACCCAGTGTGAAACAGTGTCTCCTAGGACACCTCACAGGAGAGAAAGAGCATTGGCAAGCTTACTACCAGCGTTCATGAACTAGCAGAGCTAGAGGGAACTTTAGGAACCCTCAAGTCTAAGCAAGAATGTCCTCATTTTCAGAAACAAGCTGAAGCTCTGAGTACTCTGTGGGAAGCGGCCTAGTCTAAGCGTCCCTGTCAGGCCTGGAGATCTGCTCTGGGTGCTGCATCAACTAGCAGTTGAGAGATCTGCACTAATTCAAACAGTGCTGTCCAGCTCCCAAGATGGAGGCCTGTAATCTTTGCAGTTGCTACATTGGGATGCCTGACTGGGATAGTCAACAGTCTCTGACTTGGCCCCCTGACCACTGTTCCTTAAGTTGGCAACATGTTGTTTTCCACCCTGTTCCTATGTAGGTTAGGACTGAATTCTAATAGAGTTAATTAAGTGTGTGATAGATGTACTTACTCTTGTTAAAGTTAAGCATTAATAAAAAGTAGTGTAAGAAAGTTAGAGATAGGAAAAAGATTTAAGAAATTGTAATTTGACATTTAGGCAACTGATTCCAGACAGTATGTTTATAGTTAACATCCTTCTCTTGTTTGTGTACTAATTTCCTGAATGCTTTGTTCCTGTTTTTCTTCCCCTATAAGATAATATGTAACCATTTTTGAGGCCATGTTGGCCTTTTTAAACAGATAAATACAACCTGCTCAATAAATGGGTGTCTGCTCAGTATTGACTGAGAGGACCTCCCGAGCCCATCTGTTCTGTCTTCTTCTCTCTTCTTAATCTGCTCCCCTTGACTTCTCTACCCCACTGATTTGTCCAGCAGGCCTGGATAGTACTCCAACTTAGCTCTCCACACTCACAGTGAGGGGGCATCACACAACACCAGGTGCTGGAACCCATTCTCCATAGTGGTACTTCACTTCCTGCCCTCCCAAAGCCACCCCATCAGAAGTGACCGATAAGTTTACTTGGTTATAACACTGACCTTAAGATGTCAGGGGAAAGCTCCAATGTAAACCCCAAATCTCTGTCTTGTATTCCAAAACTACTAATTTCTATTCCAAGTGAGTGAAGACTAGGATCCTGATTGCACCACAAATCTCTCCATCATGACATATTTAATACAGGGACCAACTCCTTCCTCTGTGCCCTCAGGACTCAGACAACATAGGGGACAGGCTAGAAAGGAACATTGTTGTGTCACCACATCTTTTCCAAGGACCTAAATGACAGCAGTCCACTTGGCTCCCACTTAGAAGCAGAGGACAGCAAAGGAATGGCATTGTGCACTTTCTCCTGAGTGAATGAGTTAGACCCTCAAGGCTGGGGAGAAAAGGGCTGGTGCATGGGGAAATAAAAGAGGGAAGGACTTAATAGTAGAGTTTTAAATTGGGGATTGTAACCTGCCATGTCATGGTTGCTTAGAATTGCTTTTGCTATTCTAGGTTTCTTGGGTTTCCAGATGAAGTTTTGTATTATTTTCTCTAGCTCTGTGAAGTATACCATTGGAATTTCAATTGGAATTGCATTGAATCTGTATAGTAGCTGTGGGAGTATAGCCATTTTGATGATGTTGGTTCTCCCTACCCAGGAACAAGGGATATCTTTCCACTTTCCGGTTTCCTTTTCTATCTCAGTTTTCAGAGTCCTATAGTTTTCAGAATAGAGGTCTTTCACTTCCTTTGTTAGGTTGATTCCTAGATATTTCATTTTTCTGGGTGCTACTGTGAAAGGGATTGCCTCCCCAATTTCTCTTTCAGTGAGTCTGTTGTTTGTGTAGACAAAGGCTGTTGATTTTTGAGCA
>PVIC010003020.1:0-24247 GCA_004025085.1 Thryonomys swinderianus
TAACCACATACAACAATGCAGGGCGTGGTGACTCACACCCACTAGCAATCAGTACCACATACCACAATGCCAGGCGTGGTGACTCATGCCAGTCACCCAGGACTCAGGAGGCAGAGGCAGGAGGATTGTTGAGCTCAAGGCTTGCCTGGGCTACACAGTGAGCTCAGGGCCAGCCTAAACTGCAAAGCAACACTTTGTCTCAAAAAAAAGCATGCCTATATTTTTAAATATATATGTACATGAATACAAAGAGAGAGGACTGATTGATGTGATAGATAATAGAAGATAGATATACAGTATACAGACAGACAGACAGATAGACAGACAGCTTGTGCCCAGTGCTGGCGCTTCTTGTACCTCTAACCTTCCCTCTCTGTCCCTACAGGAGCTAAACTAATCAGCCATTCCTGCCCAGGGGACCACAGAGCTGGAGAGGCAGGAGGAGGGGCCAGAGTGGCAGAGCTGAGGTTCCACAACTCTGTCCCCCTCTCATCTCTCACTGCTCTATGTGTTAGGGATAAACTCCTGGACAGTATCACTGGGAAATAAGGTTCTTCTGCTTGAAACTCAACAAGCAGATGAAAAAGTTTGAAAGCCTTACCCTAAATCCGGGTTCCTTCACAGTCTTGAAACAGTTGTTCAGGAATGAAACCTGATTGTCTGAAGCCTTTTAAAATGACCTGGAGTCATTTCTTGCTAGTATCTCCAAAAGCAGTGCGCTAAAGGGATGATCTCAAACATCTCCTGTGCCACTTTTATGCTCCGATTTTATTTATACAGTAAGAGTAGCATCAAGTTTCCATAAAAGGGAAGATCACACAGAAGAGGCAGCAAGACTCCAAGCAGAGAAGTCAGGTCAAAACCTTTTGTCAAGGACAGAAGCCACAGTGGATGCTGGATAATGTTTCCCTCTTCAATTTACAGCAATGCAGCAATGAAAATGAAATGTCGAAAAGACACGGATTTTAATTGTCCCAGGGTTAATAAACCCACTTAAAAACACCAGTAAGACTGAAATCTCGATGCCTTCCTCTGCCAGTCCAGAAACTGTCTGGGACCCAACAGAGTTACAGCCTTCAACATCAATGCAAAAAGCTGAAATTACTGGAAAGTGACCCAAGGGTTACAAATGGAACATCTCTTTCTCTGACTACCATGCTCTGACAAAAATTAGCTGCCTTATTTTACAAAGCAACACCTTGTGTCAAAAAAGCTCAAGTACTGGACAAAGGAAGTTGTCTCCACCCCAGCACGGACAGCTAGCACCACAGGACATCAGCAGTCAACAAACACTGTGAACAGAAACCCTGATGCGAATCTCTCCAGCACACATACCAGCAACTAAAGCATCCTTCGGCCACTGGCTGAACCAGTCGATGGTGCATCCTGAAATAAGGGCAGGGAACTTCAAAGCCCGAGTTCGGAACTTCTCCCCCACGGGTGAAAAGCAGAGCACAATGTGGAGGTTCTTTTGGACCCGGCTCATGAAGTAGCCGTACAAGTTCTCGTTGGTAGGAGGGCGCCGGGGGTGTTCCTTCTTCATGACCAGTGTCAGGTCACTATTAATTTCATCAATTTCATCACGAGCAAACAGGTTGGAGACCTTTAAAGCATACAGGCATCCACAGTCAGTGCACACCAAGAAAAACAAGCCAAAAAAAGTAGACTATGTTTTCGCCATTTCTGTTCTTAAACTCTTCTTGTGAAAATTAACTGAAGGTTTTCAAGATGAAATAGACATTTTAAAACATACAAATTGACTTGTGATTCACTCCATAGTCACAGCTTTCATCAGGCAGAAATGGACACACAAAACCTGTCCGTTTTCCTCCTCACGCTCTCCTCTATTTTGTCTCAGCACTTTCCATTCTTTAACAACCCAGTTTAAAAAGCCATTCTTCTCACCGATCCTCAAGCTTCTGAAAACTCTTATTCAAAACTCTAAAGGAAGAGGAATAAGGAGAGCTCTGACTGAGGAGCCCTGGAAAGAAAATCACACGGAGGGTTAGTGAGCTCTTACCTCCCCCGAGGACAAAACGTTGTTCATGTACTCCAAAAATGATTCATCTTTAATCTCATTGTCTGTGAAAATGAAAGTGATCCCTTTGCCCTGCTGCCCAGCTGTTCTATACAAAGCTCTCAGGTCATCCAACAGATTCGATGTGTTGTAGGATCTAAAGAAACATTGGTCTTGTGTCATTCACTGAAATATTTTCACAGGAAGGACACAGACTTATCACAATGTTCTACCCATTTAGCTCACCAAAAGAGGCTGATTTTGTTCCATCATGGAGGTGGGTATACATAGATTTTACTGGTTAGCTGATTTTTAATTCTACATTCCACAAAACATCATAATTAACATCTTATACACAAAATAACTAAAATGAAACTCCTCTTGAAATAAAAATATACCGTCTACCACAGCAGATGACATTTGAATATTTACATGTGTGATCTGGAAAATATTCATTGGTAATGATCATATTAGCTGGAAATAATAATTACACTATTAAGCACTCATCTGCAAATGGCATTTTAGAAGATATTTGATAAGTTAAACTAAGCTAAATAAATTCAAGATTTCATCCAATGGAGAGAAAGTGATACAGGACTCCCCTTCATCCCCAACACAATTATTCTCTGCATCTTTGGATTTCCTACAAAAGAATTTGTTTTCTGAGAAATCAGTGCATTACAGTAGAAGCATTATGAAATATCTCATTATCAATTTTATACTACCAAAAGCAACTTTTTAGCCTATAATTAAGAAACATTAGGAAAATCTCAATGTAGACTGGTCCATTATAACCAAAATATAAATGGAAATATTCCAATCCTGGAGACTCAGATCTAGTAAATTATTATCATCTTTTGTGGCATTAAGAAATTCAGAATCCAAAGTACAGTAGGAAATGATCATCTGATTGGTCTGAAACTTCTAAATATTTAACTTCAATAGTCTGTCCTTTTTTAAAGATCTATTAACAAAATCACACAACTGGAAATACTACAAGCATTCATGAATTTCTAAAAGGCGTCTAGAGTAGTAAGTTCTAAGAGATCAGAAAAGAAACATCCTCCTTCAAAAAAAGACAAAGTAAACCTCTTCATTCGGCTTCTTGTGACTCAAGGATAATATCTAGCCCAGACTCCTGGATCTCAAGGGCCTCTACCGGTCTAACATCTGACAAACGCTTGTGCTTCCCAGAGTGAGGCAGTTGTCTTCCACCCTTTGCTACACTGCTGAAGAAAAGCTTAAGGAAAAAGATGATTATTTCAAGGGTGGGGATGGGAAGAGACAGGACAGAGGAGAGGGAAAGGGAAGTAAAAGGAGCACTATTTATGTACCAGTACCCCTTGATGAACATAGTCACTACATATCAAATATACACTAATTTTTAAAGTTTTCCTAATAAAACAGTCAGTGAATCCATTTTAAAAACTAAGGCAAGAGTGATCTCAACGCTTCTGCCATGAGTGACAGGGAGCATGATCTGCAGAGGAAATCATTTATCACCGTGAATTTGTAAAGTTTGTTTACTGATACAGTGGGAGTCACAAAACAGAAGCATGGCTGACAGTGAAAAAAAGAAAAGCAAGAAGAAGAAGCAAGCCTTGTAATCAATTCCCAGGTATATCTCAGATGTCAGGCAATTCAGAGCCTCTCTGAACTCCAGCTACAAGCTAGGCTATTGCTATATTCCTTCCTATTCTATGAAGTACTTTAGAAAATGAAAGTAACTTATGTATGCAGAAGTGCTCTGAAAACGATAAGGTTTTATACAAAGATTAGGGACAAAATAAGTCCAATCCTTCTCCAATGCATGTCGGTTTTTTATCTATCTAAGCTTCCATCCAAAAACTACAAGAATTATACACAGGATAACAAGGGCTACTTCTGACTGTCCTAATACTTAAATAAAAGAATAATCTCTCAATTTATTTTCCTTTGTACTCATACTCCTGAAATTTGTATTAGTATATAGAAGGATAAATTTCTCCTGAAATTCACCAAAAGGTGAACCTATCCTACCCATACTGCATATAACATACAAAGAAAGAGGTGGGGGCCAGGGATTTAACTCAAGTGGTACTGCACCTAACTTGGATGCACAAGGGCCCGAGTTCTATCCCTGGTACCACCAAAAAAAAAAAAAAAGAAAGAAAGAGGTGGTTATTTACTACAATGAGAGGCTAATGTATTTTAAAAGAAGGTTGTTAATGTAAATATTCATGATTTATGACAAAGATTGAAAGGGGAACATGATATGTCAACTTTTAAGAAGAAAAAAATTCTGATTCTTAATGCACATTTTAAAAATGCATTTGTAACTTCAGGGAGCCTGTGAGAATCTTTTCATGCTGTTCTGGTTTAAAGTCACGGCTTTTTACCTTGTGAGTGTGATCTGGAAGGAAGTATAGCCAGCAATGGAAGAAGCCAACCTAGTCAGGCTCTGCTTTCCAGATCCACCCACTCCAACAAGGAGGGCGTTTCCCCGCGGAGTGCGAATGACTCGAGAGATCTATCACATGGAAAAGAAAGGGCACACATGTGTCAGCATGGAAATATACAACGTTTCCTATTTAAACAATGTAAAAACGAGAGCAAGTGATCATTATGGACAACATCAGTATCTCCGGATTAGACGGAAGAGATGCTGGTTGGAGGAAGAAAATACCAACAATCCAATTCAAGTACCATTATAATATTGACAATTGAGGTCACATATGTTACTAGGTGAAATGACACATTTACTTCTAGAGCCCATTGTTCTAAAACCAGATACTGGAATAATTCATGTAGCAAAGAAGAATGGACACTGTACTTTCCAAGTGGACTTTATTCTAACAGAATTTTCCTTCGCTCAAAGCCAATTGTTTATGCACTGTTGTGAAATCACTATTTTTAATTATGGTAAAATATACATGGCAGAAGAATTTGTGATCATAGTCACTCTAAGTGAAGAGTGTCCAGCTTAGGCACATTCACACTGTTGTGCCATCATCAACACCATACCGCTCCAGGCCCATGACGCTCCCTTGTCCCTTCTTCTCCACCCCTCCCCTGGCAACCTCTATTTTCTGTCTGTGAATTTTAAAACTCAAACTACCTAATATGGGTAAATTCTTATAGTACTTTCCCTTTGGTGTATGGCTTATTTCACTCAGTTCAGTCTCCAGGTTTATGCACTACATTCACAATAATATTGTCTTTTTTTTGTTTCATTTTGTTTTGTTTTGTTTTTTTGAGACAGGGTCTCACTTTGTAGTTCAGGCTGGTCCTGAGCTTGTTATGTAGCTCAGGCAAGCCTCAAACTCAACAACCCTCCTGCCTCTGCCTCCCGAGTGCTGGGATGACAGGCTTTAGCCACCAAGCCTGGCATTAGTGGTATGTGGTACTGATTGCTGGTGGGCATGAGTTACCACGCCTGGTATTGTTGTATGGAGATCGAACCAGGGACCTTGCACTTACTAGGTAGGCACCAGAACCACTGAGCTAAATCTTCAGCCCCATAATAATATTCTTTATATGATACAAAAATAAGCACATTCTTCCTCAGCTTTGAACTCAGATGTCAACCACATTCATTCCATGTGATGAAAACACTGAGCTGGGAGCTGTATAGCAACACTGAATAAAATTATCACATCACATATTAGAAATACGCACGCTCTTATTTTAAGCCTATAAGGTGTGACATGCTGCATTTCAGTTTAGAAGTTAAATTGGAACATAGCACTGAGTTGACTTTTAAACTGAGTACTCTCCCAGGAGACAAAATGGAAAAGAGGGAGGGGATTCTGGTATCAAGCAGAGTGTCTGCCACTTCAACAAGGAGCTGCCTCGCGAGGCCACCGTACCTTGACTAAGTGAACCATCGCATCTTCAAAAAACACCATGTCCATGGTGGCACCACGGACACTCTCATTGTACAGCTGCAGGAACATGTTCAAACGGTCTTTCAGGTGATTGAAACAGTCGATTGGCTCATAAATTTTGGGCATTTCAGCATCGGCTTCCTCAGAAGTTTCACCTTGGTGTGAAAGAAAAATCAATTATCTCTTCACTAGGTTCCTCACCCTAAATTAATACATTCATAGCCCTATACTTTAACATTGTATATAATACCAATATTCATCAAATGCCACATTACATAGTCTTAGAAAGAAGAAAGTAAGAAATAAGAGAAACATTAGGATTTTTCTGATCACATGCAGCCTTCATCCTTTCTTGTTGACAAAGAGCCCATTTCAAATAATGTTGTATTCACAGAATTCAATTTGTAGCCACAACTGAACACTGCATTTCAAAGATCTTCCCAGAGATATGAGCTTAATGGCTAAGAATAAAATCCAAAAAGAGGAGACTTAATGTCAATAACTCAAAAGACATCAAGAATTACCTGACTTTTTAATAAAAATAGAATAAAGGATTCTGCATTTGTCAGTAATTTCTAGGATTCCAAATTCTCATGTAGTAGATACAGAAGTGAATTTTAGGACATGAAATTGGAAGGTAGAGAGATAGTTAAAAAAAAAAGTTCCCTAAATGAATAAACATTGAATTGTTTCATTGGGAAAATGTATTAACATCAATACACTTTTTTTAAGTTAAAACCTCATAATATACAGCCTTAATACTTTGCCAACATTAGCTATGACATCAAAGAAAAAGCTGAATTGAGCGTGTATAAATTCACTAATTCAAAATCATTGGACATTGGTTACCTTTAGTAACCAAAAGAAAAAAGGTGACACATTATCTAATTACTTAGCTTTCTGATATTCTCCTGATAACATTTCAATTGTTTCCCTTCCCAATAAGTACAGTAAGTATAAGATGAATCCTGATTATTTTATAAATATGCCTTTATAGAATTTTGGTATACATTTGACTTCATTGAAAATAAAATATATACACCTTCTTTCTAACTGCATGGCCCATAATGTACACTCTTTTGCAAGTGTCACTTAGAGACTTTTGACAGATTACACCTGCTGTCATCAAAACTGGCCAGGAGCTTCCTGCTCACTTCCAGTCACTTAGAAGACATAAGTAATAGGTCTTGAAACATACACAAGTAAACTTTAAATCCATTTCAGAATTAAAAGAGGTTATAATATTCTTCTTCATCCTAGATACTTCTGAGGAAAAATAATTGGAACAACAATGCTTTTCATAAGAAAAATAATATATCTCCATTTTTTATGGGTACTGAAGTATAACAATTTGCCTTTCCAATTGTATTTGATGGCTTTCTCATAGAATTTGGAGTTTTATTCTTTATTTTCAACATTCAAATGACCTGAGTAGTAATTATTAATGTCATATTTTTGCTTCCTATCACTTTGCAGGGACTACGGGCCACAAATGCCACACCATTCTCCTGATAACATTTCAATTGTTTTCCTTCAGTGCCCACAATTCTCATATTTGCATTTCTACTCTCATGAATAAAAATGAGATTCCAGAATGTTATGAAACATCCAGCTAATGTGTGTTGAATCCTTCCTCCAAATGACCTCAGACAGACTCAAGTCCTGGGGTGTTTGTTCTACCTTGTCTTCGCTCCCTGTTCCACCTGAACATCCAAGCACGTCAAGCACAAAGCGAGCTCATCTATGAATGCCAAAATAGCACATCCTTCTGTTCCCCTTTCCTGAGTGCCTACAATGTCCCATGCTTGTTTTAGTCAAGTCTGCTAGTCAGACACTCAACCTCCCTCAGCGAAACTTCTCTCTTCAAGACTCCTCTTTGGGACCCTATTGGAGAATTTCACTTTCTGCTTCAACAGTTACCTGTAGCTTCAGGTGCATCCCGCAAGAAATCCACAAAATAAGCATCGATTCCGCAATCCACCAAGAGTTTTTTCTCTACACCAAACTCTTCCTCCACCAAACTCGCTAAAGTCTGGTCAAACCAGGTCACATCTTCAGACACAATGAAACGATCAGCTATCACACGTTTACATTCATGTTTCCACAGCTTTAACAGCTCCTGCGGAGGCAGAGTTAAAACACACCATTAAAATCACGTGACACCATAGTTGGAAATTCAAGTTGAGATAGTTCAGGGATCATCTTTCTTGATTTAAAATGCAACATTTTAAAAATTTCTCTTCATATTAATTTCACTTAAATATATTAAGGGAAAGGTAGAGTTTACTCTTCTGCAATATCTAAAAGAAAATATCCCTAAGCAAAAATAATTAAATCCCTATGATTAACCAGCAAACTAAATTCTATGAAAAGATCTTAAGTTTGTGATAGTCTTTATGAATAAGATACCTATAATCATGTGCCCAGAATATAGTATAGAGTGTACAAACAATTCTCATACACACAATTTTGATATTACAAAAATAAATTCAGACCCCTTTATATCTCAGTGTATATTTTGGATATCTTTATATTTAATGATAAATGCCTTTAGATATTGAGATATCATATGGTATATTTACTTAACACAAGTGAAGAAAATTTGTGGCAAAGAAAAAAAGCTGGATATTTGAACAAAACAATTGCCTACTCCAGATAATCCAGGGCCCAAAGTTAGCCAGAAGTTGAAGAAACTAACTGAACAACACTCCTATTCTTATAGCAAGAATAACAAATGTGTAAACTCATCATTTGATTCAATTGTTAGTGTAAATTCCTTTTCTTTATAACATTTTGAAAGTTAGAAGGTTATATTACTAACAATGAAATACTATTTTATGGCCAGAATATAATTCAAGCTGAGGCTGGCAAACTCATGAGTATTCAGTGATTTGTTAAGAAAATACTTGATGATAGTGCCAGTTACTGGAATTGTTTGTGCTTTTTCTACTCAAATAGGAAACTAGTATTTAAGAACAGCAAATCACAGTTCCATTAATTTGTCAATAACTTTGAGGAAAAAAAATAAATTTAAAATACTCACTGCTGTTAAACTGTTGATTCTCTTTTATAAAGACTATGAGTTTCTCCAAAATGTCTAGGCTTGAAGAGCTATGTTCCAGTGTAGCTATCCCTTTCTGGGAATCAGGGGAAAATCAAGGGTGCTGATAGTCAATAGTTGGTGTGTGTGATGACAGTTGTGTTGGTAATTCTACTGACTCTGTGTTAGCATAGGGAGGTCTCCTAAAATACATTTGCTTAATTTAACCACTTCTTCAACTCCAGAAAGGATGAGAGATGGATCAGGGACTGTAACTCAGTAACAGAGTGTCTACCTCACCTCTGTGAGACCCTGGGCTCAATCCTCTGTACAACCAAAAGCAAAATAAAATAAAACAACAGAAAGAAAGACAGGGAGACAGGCCAGCCCTCCCTCAGCCTTATCATGTGACCAGGCCATGACATACTGGATATTTACATAACATGTCTAGTTTGAAAAAAGTTCTTAATATCTAAGGACTATCATATTGAAGTATATATATACAAATGCTAATTTTTAAATTAAATGAATTTTCTACTCTGCTGTTTCTTTTCAATTTTGCCAATACACACAATTCTTTTAGTGTACCTTATTACACAGAAAGAAAAAATCATGGGTGATTAACAATAAAATGATTTATTTTCACTCTAAATGATGATTTATAAAAATAACTTTTTAAGTTAAAATGCCAACTTCAAAATATGAAGACTATTTTAGAATAAAATCAATGATTATTTCCATCATTTAATATAAGAAAAATATCTTTGGATAGGAAAACAGAATGAATTGCTTCTTTTTTATTTTACTTACTAGAAAATACCTGTCTATACTATTTTCCTAAGCATCAACTTAATTTAGCAAATATTTCCAGCTGAAAATTTCTGATGTTTATTTTTTCCTTACGTTAATTGAAAACCAATGACAAAATGAATATGCATGATGCAGGAACCCAAAATATTCTCATAATTCATATAAAAAATAAATTGATAGGGCCAGAGATTTAGCTCAGTGGTTCCAGCGCCTGCCTAGTAAGCACAAGGTCCTTGGTTGGATACCACATACAATAATACTGGGCACAGTGACTCATGCCCACCAACAATCAGTACCACATACCACTAATGGCAGGGTTGGTGGCTCACACCTGTCATCCCAGCACTCGGGAGGCAGAGGCAGGAGGATTGCTGAGTTTGAGGCCTGCCTGAGCTGCATAGTGAGCTCAGGGCCAGCCTGAACTACAAAGCGAGACCTTGTCTCAAAAAAAAAAAAATCAAAATCAATCAATCAATCAATCAATAAACTGACAGAGATACTTAGGGTTTAAGATAAATAGCAACATTATTTATTTCTTTCAAGTATTACTTACATCTGGTTCTTTGATGACCTCGGAAGTACTGTTCAGCATCCCCTGCCAGATCCTAGAAAGATCTCGAAGGTTAAATACATAATGGAATTTTGCAGGCGTAGGGAGCATTTTAATCTTGGTCATCTGCCATAGGCGGCGTGTCAGAGGCACCAGTTTCATCACCAGACCTCTCACTTCCTCTGAGAAACCCCTCTGAGGACAGTAGTAGCCTCCTCCGATCACACCTGGAAAGGGAGGAAGTCATAGCATTCCGACTGATCATTCAAAGAAACTCATTTCAAGTGAAAGGCACTGTAGCAGCAGCATTTGCACAAATGTAATTACACTTTAACAGCCACATAGTAAAGAAATTACATTAATGTTCTGTTCTTTTTCAAACACGAAAAAAGGGTTATAGGTTCAAGTAAGTCAGAATTTAAAATAGTGAAGAATTGATTAAGAAATACTTCTGAGGGCTTGGGGGTGCCCCAAGCTCAGTGTGGAGTATTTGACTAGCTGTTATAAAGCAAAAAGAGAAAGAAAGAGTGACTGCGAGAGGCAGAAGGACAGAGACAGAGAGGCGAGGGCACCACTGAATATGCTGGCTGCACTGATTCAGCCTCATTAAATCAGTGACACCGATAAGCACAGAAAGCAGATGTATAAAAAGACAAGTAAAATGTTTTTAAACGTTCCCTGAGATTTCACCATTGTGTTGCCTTCTCAAGTATTATAAAATATTTTTATGTATGTTATGTGTAAATTCCTGCAGGCAATAGAAAAGAGGTGATAGTCATCCTCTCTAACCTACTGTTCCCAAGTTTAGATCATTCACCTTTCATCCGGTTTCCAAACCCCACTGTTGTCTCTGAGGTAGAGGACTGCCACACTCTGCTGGCCCGGGGGCTAAGATGACATTTTTGTCTTCCAGAAATTAATTAGGTTACATTTAATGAGTTTTTCTCACTAACAGTTTCAGAAATTGTAAATTAACACCTAAAAAGAAAGTGTCCATAATTTTATACCATTTTTCTGCAAAGACTAACAAAATCCATCATAAATGCATTTTATGACTCAGTTGAATGTCTACAGTTATATATTGGGCTAGCAGTTCCCCAGCTACATTATGTCAATTTAACCAGTAGATAATTGAGTACAATCCTGCCTATTAAGACTGGGGCTCTTTTCTGTCCTTATTCTATCTGCTCTTTGTTTCTTTAGTCAAAATCATTGTATGGATTGGTTAAACCATCAGACACAAATTGACTTGTGTCATATATTGGTACAAATTCCCCAATTTACATGTGATTGTGAGATATATGTAAATTGTACCAATAAAGAATTCAATTAAAAAAATCATCAGACATATGTGCTTCTAACATAGAATTCAGTAACGATCCCTCCATGAAGAAAATATTTCATCTCCTTGTTCACTGAATGTTCAGATTCCTTGCTTAAGAAACTGGCAACCAACATTTAAATAACAAAAACAGGTCAAAAATCCAGTAAATCTATGAAACAAAATGCACTGCTGGGAAGAGAGGAAGTGACGGAGTTGGGGACACAGAGGCTCTTTCTGGGCGAGCTCTGCTGGGAATTTCCTGGTGGAAACACAAGCAAGCGTGCCTCACTCGTGCGGCACGGACACGCGTTTTACCAAAGATCTTGTCCATGGAGGCCTCCGAGGGGAGTGTGCAGTTAAACACGGAGAACTGCCGCTTGAGTCTCTGCGGGATGTCATTGCGCCCCCCCCCGGGGTGCGTCATGGCGGCCAGAAACTGCACGTCCACAATGCTGGTGAATTCTCCAGGCTTCTCCAGGTTGTAGAACCCGTTCTGCTCCATCAGCTGCCGGACAATCTCATTGGTAACCTAAGAACGACAACTTTCAGAATTAAAATGCCATTCCTCAGATCTCCAGAACCTAAATGTTTAAGGGTTTCTAAAGAATGGGGTTTATTAGAATTCAGGAATTGAACGTTGAAAAGTAGAAAAATATTTATTCATAAAAGAAGACACAGTGGAATCCATATACCTGATCTCCCCACTCATTGATTATTGGCATATTCACATCATCAATAAAAATAGTCATCTTCTTTCCTGCTGGAGGGCCATACGTTGTACCCATGCGTTTATCCATGTAACTCTCTATTGTCCTCTGTTAAACAAGAATGACAACAGAAATATCTGTGAAAATGGTGCAGAACATTAAACAGCAAAATAAAAAACAAGAACCTTTCAACTGACAGGAATTGCTCAGAAAAATCAAAATCTCCAGAATTACACAAATATTTTGCATCATATATCCAACCTTTGCCAATCTCATTTAATTTAGGAATAAATGAAGCCGTAATCAATGTCAGCTTGAATGTATGAGTTTCTCCCATCCATCTGGGGTTGTTTTTGTACCTACATAAGAGAACTATAGCCTCCATGACTCAAGAGTCCTATGAAGAGTTTCCTACAAGGCTAGGTAGTATTAACAGGACTGCTGTCAAGGAGCCTCTTCAATCTGTGTTCCAAGCTTCAGCTCAGACTTCCTTCTGCTGCTAGACTCCTCTCCGACTGAAGCCAGTGTCCTCAATGAGAAGGACGCTAACGGGCTTCTGCAGTCAGTACCACGTGGAGCCACTACTTTGGGCCGATGCAATCACACTGAATCACTTCTCACCCCCAACACAATAGACTAAACAAAGTTCACTTGAGTTCCCCTCTTATCTCTGCATTCTGAGATTAGGTGATTGAAGAAGAGACCACTGTGCTCCATAAAAACCTCCCTGGTGATGTGAATAAGAATATTAAAATTGATGGAAGGGATATTTGAAGTGGTATGGAAGATAGAGAAGAAAGATCTCCAGCTCCTGACTGTGGCCTTTTCATTCCCATGAAAGTGGAATACTGTTTGGAAATCAAAAAGTCACTCACTAGACGACCACAGTCTAACACAGAGGAAAAAAACAAAAAGTGCTTCAAAGTTTTCTAGAAGCTCAAAATTGCAAAGCCTCATGGTATACCTCTTACTCTATGAATCTACTCATATATGATTTTAAATCATGTCCAAGATGATGTGTAAGTACAGGAAGACATGGAGGTATAATGTGATAAAATTCATTCTCCTATCCAATTTTATTTTATAATAGTATAAATCAAATAAAAATAATTTTAATTACCAAGATAAAACCATAAAATGCACCAAGATATAAGCCAAAATCCATGTCTATCTTTGGGGAAATCCTCACAATAATCACAAATTGTAAGTTTCCATCATCATTTTCATTGACTAACAGCAAGGTACATGAAAAATTGTCTCCATTTTAATAGAAATATGCATAAATATATTGCAACTCATTACAAAACGAATCTCCCATGAAACAGAACAATAGAAAAAATAATTTCACATTCTCCTGATATAAAAGCATACTGTTTAATGTACTAGGGTAAGTTTAGCTCTGCTTTCAATGAATTTAAATGCATATGCTCATTAATAATCTCTCTACAACCCCCTATGGCAAACCAGAACCTTCCAGACATTCCATGTCTGTTAATGAGAATTCTCCAGCATGTGAAGATTTTATGTCTTGTGAGGCCTTCTAAGAGCTAAAAGCCACAGGTGGGATAATTAGAATGAAACAGAATAATACCCTCATACCTGGCTTTCTTCATTTTTATTGTGAGTCTAATTTCTTCAAAATGACTAGTAAGTTATAGAAGTAACTTGACAAAAACAAAGACAGAAAAAAGTAAAGTAGCTTGCAAGCCCAGAAGTTGAGTATTCTCTGTTTTTAGAAACTGCTGCCCATCCTGTGCTAATCTGGTGAATCATGAAGTTTGATGAGACCCCCTACAACCAGAAACAAAATAATTTCATCTTCTAATGGAGGTGTTTCCTTGGGCCAGCATCTTCAGCTGGACTTCCACACATGGACACAGCACAAAACCAACATATCCAAATATAAACTTCTCTTTCTTAGTTAACACAAAGTCTGATTCCTTCCTAGGCGCTCCTGTCAGAGATCGGTACCAATTACCTAACCGCCCCACCCAAACATTTCCGCAACTCACAGCTAAACTCTAGTATGTGTCCCCAGGGGGCAAGGGTAACTTGGGCACTGAACTTAGGGCACACTACTGCAGTGCTACCAACTCAGCCTCTTGGTTTAATTTTTCCTTTTCTTGAGACAGAGTCTCAAGCAAATTTCTCAGATGGGGCTTGAATTTACAATCCTTCTACCTCAGCCTTCCACAGTGCTGAGATTACAGGCATGCACCATCCTGCCCAACTCTCATGGCTTTTTAAAATACCTCCTCCTCATCTAATGATGATATACTCTTAGCCAGTTCTTTTATTTCTCACAGGGACAAATGTCATGGCCTCATAAAGTGCCATGCCTCCCATGAGTTAATCCTAGATACTTTATAAATCTCATAAAATATCTATTACATGACTTAAAAGTTACCTAGAATTCTCTGTCTTCCAAATAACCCAATGCTGAGCTTGAGTATTTGTAGGGGCTCCCAAAGGTCCATATGTACAGACTGGGTTACAAGGACGAAGTACTGGTAGGTGCTGTGGATTTCTAACAAAGGCAGCCTAGTTACCACTTCATGTCACTGGAAGCATGCCCTTGAAGGAGATGATGGAACCCCAGTGCCTCCATTTCTCCCTGCCTCTCTCTGTTGCACAGGATAAGCACTTCTTCTGGCATCCACCATCATCAACAGTCAAAATCAGTAGGGTCGCCCAATCTTGAACTGAACCTCAGAAAACACGTGCAGAGTAAATGTTTCCTTGTTGTAAGTTGATTATCTTGGATACTTTGTTCTAGTCACAAACTATTGACTAATAGACTCTGCATGAAGAATTACTGATGATTTTTGTAGTGTGCTTCTGACCACAGTCTTCCCAATCTCTTCACTCTGTGTCCCCATCGTATCCACAGTCTTGGTGATACTGACCCTCACACAGTTAATAAAACCAAGTAGGTACATTCACTTATTAGATTACTTTCTGGTCCCTTCTGGAATGTAAGGAGTGCAGGTTCTTTGTTGATCTGACTCCTCATTCTATCCTTAATGCCCAGACAGGTGCAGATATTAAATATTTTTTCAGTAAAATATTTATGCACAAATAAATACAAGAAAATCAGAATCATCTTTCAGTTTTCTCCCTCTCCCATGCTTCTCCTCCCAGAACAGCCACTCACTTGACCACTAGTGCTGTCGGCCTCACCGCCTAACCACCCTGTGGCTGCAGCCACGTCACTTCAATTCCCACTTCTACTACCTTGGTCCAGCCCAGCCTCCCTCTTGAGGGATATACTGCAACCTCGTCCTCTCGGTGCTCTCTGAGGGCAGCCATCTCACTCCCACCTTTGCTCTCCAACCTAAAGCCAGAGTGAGCTTCCTGTGGGCATCGTGCCCACGCTCCATACTCCAGGGCTTCTCATCAGTGACTTTCAAGACCCCTACAGCACTGGCTGCTCACCCTTCCAGTCCCATTTGTAGAGTGTCCTCCTCAGTTTCTTTGTTCCGGTCCCTCCAGGTCTTAATTAAGTCTACTGTACACAGATGAAAATAAAACACACACCATGAAATGATGCTCATCTCACAGGTTGGCTTACAGAGCTCATTATGGAAATCTTCTTTACATACTCCTTAGAATAGCCATATCTAAACTCCAAAAAAATCTCTCAGGATTAGCACTAGCCAAACACACTTTCTGAAATATTGGCTTAAATGAGTGATATTCCATAATTGTCCCTTCTTTTAGGTCAGGTATTGATTATTTAGAAACTGAAATCTCTAACAGGAATGGACTAAGGGCAATCTATTGTTCTCTAGGAATAAACAACAACTTTAAAATTGAAGAATCCTTGTTAGGAGGACATTATCTTATATAATCTATAGACCCTAAACAAGCTTCTGATCTCCTTGTCTACCTGCAGAGACATGAAACATCAGTGTTAGTCCTAGTTGTAACAGCAGTGTTATAAGAAATAACATCTAGGTAACTAGAAAACCAAGTACTTTAGGAATTGGAGGTAAGGCACGTTCTCATCTTTTGTGTTAAGCTGAGAGCCCTAAACCCAGGGCAACTGAATTTTCTGAATTAATTTCTTAAAGACAATTCAGCTTTTCTTAACTTCTTAAAATTAATATAATGTAAATATTAATGTCTCTCAAACAGTGGGAAACTTTCATTACATTTATTTCTCTAATTCACTAAAGAAATTAATCCCCTTCTCCTCTGGGCTTTATTGTCCTCAGATGGCACCACAGGTAGCACTTACCATGTGGGGTATACCCAGCTGGGCATGCCTCTGTTTCCCTAGCCGGATGGGGAGGACCGTGCATGAGAGGCAGTGCTGCCAGGGTTTGGGGTAACGGAGGAGCTCAAGCCTTGCCTAGTTCTTGGATTCACCACTCCATGAATGGAACACAGTACAAAATCTGCACACTACCTTACACAACAGCTCTGGGTTTAAAGGCAGAAAAGAAGAGGCTGAACTACTGCTTCTCCAACATATTACCCTCATGGGTTCCTGTGTCAAAATATTTCTGAACCATAGTACAGAACAACATATAAAAAGGTTTATAAATCTATCTATCCATATATATATATATACACACACACACACACATATATATATACACACATATATATATACATACATATATATATACACACACATATGTGTGTGTGTTTAAGTATGTGTGTATGCATGCATGTTATATATAGGGATAGATATGCACATAACAAAGTATTATACATAAATAATATATGTGAAAAAACTTTTACAAAAATATAGATAATTTATTATTTCTATGGAAACCTAAGTCATTTTTCATGACTACTATATATAATTAAATTGAAATGCAAGATATACTTAATTTTAATTTTTCATATATGTACTCTAGGCTAAAATACAGAAATAGAGAGCTTAGGCTCTGCCTTAATATCTTCCCATTTTATTGTAATTCACTAAAAACAAATGAAGGCAGTCTTACATTAGCAAAATTTAATGTGCTCAATAGTAATTCTAAAATGTAAAATTCTGTATCAATAATAATGTGAAAAGTACAATGATGCCTAACTGGAAGTTGAAAAGTGCACAGTGCACCAAATGATAAATGAGTCAGTTGAATACTGATGTGGGTAAAGAAAGGGTACTCAGAGGAAGCAGACGGAAAGGCACAGAGGACTGGGTATCTAGCTTAGATTCTCCCACCAGCTTGCCTACTGGATTCACATAGCCCTTAAATATCTTCCACCAACTGCATTACTGTAGAGTTGAAACATGGCATTTTAAGAGAACCTTACCATTAAACAATATGTACACATAGTTTTTGCTGGAATTCTATTGAACCTAGTTTTCTGACTGTACTCTGAAGAGCCAAAAGTAATGTCAGACCAACAGCAACTCCTGCAGCTAACAAACTAAGACTGGAGGGGGTGTCAGGCACCTGGCCCCAACTGTACCAAAGCACGCCCCTGTGGCGTGTTCTACTGGTTCGTCTTCTGTTATGAAGTCTTTTGGAAAAGTGGTTATGAATCTAGAAAAGAAGGTGGAATTTCCTTCTAGGATTTATGTTCTTCACTAAAAAATCTATACCTATGCAACCACTGGTGACAGTCTGTTACGTGTATGTGTAGTATGTAACACATACACAGTTTGTTGGATTCCAAAACTTTGAAGATTAATTTCAAAAGAAATCAATAGTCTCAAAAATTCTTATATGTAATTTTCCATTTCTCCTCAGTTCTCACTTTTCTGTAGTGTTTGAATGTTTAAAGAATATGGTTACTGCCAAAAATAGAAAGAAATACATTAAGACAATATTAGTTTTGGAGGAAAAGTGAATAATTTTCCTTTGTAAAAAATTATCTTAGCCAAAAGGAATTCCAATTTCCTATAGATCCTTTTTTTTTTTTTTGTCTTTTTTCTACTTTTTGGTCGAACTAGATACTTTGGGGCAGTAACGTGGCAGGTAGCAGTCATTGACCTGAAACACTGGAAATCAAGTGGACCAGCAGAGAGGACCACACCATCTACCCTCTGATAATGATGGTCAGAGCACCCTGACAAACACAAGGGGAGCAGGAACAGAGAGTGTTGTTGAGCGGATAGGGCACCGTCACTCGCGGTAACAGACAAGGGACACACAGTGTATTCTCCTCTGCAAGTTCAACTGGGTTGGGCTCCAGATAAGTGGGAAGCATAGAGACAAATGCTCTGCTCCATCAGCCCTGCTTAGTATGAATGACTGAAAATTACAATGAGAAAGTTAATTACAGCAGTTTGGCTAACTGAAAGCTTTCTAAAACTAATGAGTCTCTTAACAGAGAGCCTTGATAACGCAGCAGTCAAAACAAGCAAGGGTCCCAAACAAAACATGTGACCCTATAATGCTTCTGGACAGGGCAAGAGATGGTCACTTGCTGTCATCACCTTCACCTTAAAGGAGAGGAAGGGATCTGGCAAAAGCAGCATGAGTCAGATAAGGTCAGGGAGGATGGGTTTTCCGTCTCCAAAGACTACTTCATTGTTTTCCTAACTATTATTCATCAGTATGGCATGCCTTGTAGAAATACATTACATGGCTTATGAATTTCTACATGAAACTACAAAGAGATACCATAACATTTTCCAGGAAATTATAATAAATATATGATGTTAACTATAGACCATTACTACCTTCAAGAAGTAAATATCATAGTTGTTAACAAAAAATACAAGGAGTGGGCCGGAGGGTTAGCTTAGTGGTTCCGGCGCCTGCCTCGCAAGCGCAAGGTCCTGAGTTCGATACCCGGTAACCACATATAATGCTGGGCGTGGAGACACGCCCACCAACAATCAACACTGCATACCACAATGCCAGACGTGGTGGCTCACGCCTGTTATCCCAGCACTCGGGAGGCAGAGACAGGAGGATTGCTGAGTTTGCGGCGGCTTGTTTGGGCACCATAGTGAGCTCAGGGCCAGCCTGAACTACAAAGCGAGACCCTGTCTCAAAAAGCCAAAAAAAAAAAAAAAAAAAAACAAGGAGTATGCTTTATCCTAGAATAATTTGGCTGTCCTCTGCTTCCAGCTCCTTAGCAAGAAGCATGAGTACCTTACAATTTGCTGAGTAACAGGAATCTTTGTCACTCATATGACCCTGAGCTATGAAGGGACCATATTCATGTGAGTCTTGAGACTCCTGCCAGAAAGCCCAACTATGTTACTAGAAAATTAGAGTTAAAAGTTATCCATCAGCTGGGCTTCCAGGAGAGAGGGGACTTGGAGACTGATCTCAGTCACTGATTTCATTGGCACATTTGTTCCATGAAAGCCCAGAGAACTTCCTGGCAGATGTCCTACATTCTGAGAACAATGGTTTGCATTTGGGACCTCCCAGAACTTTGCCCTATACACTTTTCCTTTGGGCTGATACTGATATTTTGTTCTTATAAGAAACCACAATACTAAGCACAGGACTTTCTTGAATTTTTTAAGTGGTTTTAGTAAGTTATGGAAACAGAAAGGGTTATGGGTCCTGTGAACTTCTAGGCACTTGGCAAGAATTATGGGTGTCCTGAGAACCCAAGCCTAGGGCTGGCAACTAAAGTCAAATGGTCTTGTGAGGGACTGTGCCTTTAGCCTAGGAAGTCTGTTAGTTCTGAATGGTGTCGGGTTTACATACAGGCCTAAGGATTTATGGGACTCGTAAAAAAGTACAAATAGCTAATTATCCTACATAATTGAGAAAATATCACAGCTTGATTTTTAAAAGGCTGCATCCTCAAATAAGGTTATAATCATTAAGGAGAATGTTATCCTAAAGGAAAATTAACAAAAGTTCTTTAAACATAAAGCAGACTCAACAGAATATGTATAGTGTTGACATCTTGCCAGCCTATGGCAAGAATTTAATGTGCTGTTCTCAAAACACATAAGTACCATGGCTGCCTCCCTGCAGTTTGAGATTGACCTTCAATCTAGATCTTCCCACACAGACACTATATAAATGTTGCTTATTCGGCAGCAGGCTAGCCAATATTGGAAATTCCATCTCCAACACAGGCGTCTAATGAAGTTGACAGTTTTATTTAGAAATTTCATCAGTGTTCCTCACACACTGGGATTCTGCTCTCATCAATTATATTAGGTGATAAAAAGTCATGATTTAACCATGGCCTTAACCACATTCATTGCTCTGATAATTTCATTTCAACAACCAAAGAACAACAAAGTTCATTAATAGCAAAGCTCTTTTAAGTTTGAATTGCCCTAAATAACTCTCTTCTGTTTATAATTTATAAGGTAAATCTTTTTGATAATGTATTTATGTTTTAATAAAAATATAATAGTTCATCTGCAAATACTTGAATCTTGAACTGGCATTTAGAAGCTCTTCTCTGGTTACAATTAAGGTCTTGCATAATTTTGGACCAACAGAAATGAAAGCTAATGTAAATGCTAATTTGAATAGTTTATATGTCACTGTGCTATGACATGGTATTGTATGCTAAAAGTCTAACGCTACAGCTTATTTCCATTGTTCATGGGACCCGTCCTAGAGTTCATGTTGAAAGTCAGGGAATAACAAAAGGAGACTGGCAATTTAGGAAACAGAGTTGGAAGAAGTATAAAAGCCAGACCAGAAATGAATTCAAACTGAAACAAGAATGATTCAAGACTCTTCCAAGGCAACACCCTAGAGTGGAATCACAAAGAAGTAGATTACACACAGGTGATAAGGAGCATGAAGAAAAAGATGTGTAACAAACGCAGAGAGACAGAGAGGGAGAGAGCGGCAGATGGAGTTGGATTCAAGAAAGTTCTCTGCAAATTATTGCAAAAGCTCTAGTCTAAGAGCTAGAAAAACAAAAACATACTAAGCATAATAAGCAGATTTCTTTCAGTTTAGATTGTCCATGTTCACAGGCTTGTAGTTTAAACAATTATGAGGCTCACAGAACCTTCCATGCACTTGTTATTTCTCCATAATTTAAGATTATATGTAACAATCCAACTAATGAGAGACTCTGTCACAGTGAGTGGCAGAAGTGACGGGAGACACATCAGGAACACATCGCGGCAGCAAACACAGGCAGGGGCATAGAGACAGGACATGAGACTCTGCCACATTTCACAGACACTGCGATGAGCAGTACCTGAAACATCAGCGGGCTGGTTGCAGAAGAGAAGTTGAGACTTTTGATCATGTGACTTTCTGGGTCGTACTTTGACATGAATCCTTTGATTATGACCGTTTTGGCTGATCCCTGTTCACCAATCAACAACACGGCCTGGGGTTGGAAAGAAAGAAAATAAAAGTTAGAGGCCAACTCATGCCTGTTCCCAAATTCACATACTGACATCTCAACTCCCAGTACATGGTTGTGTTTGAAGATGGAGTTTTGAAAGTGGGAGCGAGGTTGGGTAAAACGAGGCTGTAGAGTGGACCTAATGTGATCTAACTGGGGTCCTCAGATGGAGGAAGTGGGAGCGCACAGAGAAAGGCCAGAGGGGGAAAGGGAGCGGTGCCCTCTGTGAACTGGGGAGCACCCTTGAAGACACCCACTTAGTCCCACCAGCAGCCTGACTCTGGACTCAACCTCCAGAGCCGAGAGGAAAGAACTGCCGTGACTTCCCCCAACAGGCTTTTATACTTTGTTGTGCCCGTTCTAGCAAACCAGGTCAGTAGTGAAAAGGGAAAGATTTCCCTCAGCAAAATGAGCCAAATCCACTTGCACTCAATACATAAGAAATCAATACTATTTATGAATTATGATTATTCTACTATACTACTATGACTAGGGAATGATATACAGAAGATACTTAGGTCATATTTTCATTTACTCTAAATGGCAAGAGAAACCATTCTGAAACAAATGTGGGTGGTTTGTGTTTTCAAGTCACCTTTTAAAATAGGCTATTTTTAATACAAGTTACAAAGCCACACCTTGCCCTGCTTAGCGATGGTTTGAATTAGAAAGTCGGTCCGCACGTTGTCAACATTGGGCACCAGGACGGAGCCGCACTCTGGGGTGGTGTCCGGCGGGTACACGTACTCCTGGGTGCGGGTGCTCCAGTGCATCCAGGTGCCTGTGGCAGGGAGAGAAGGGCCGTGTCCACTGTGAGTAACTAATTCCTGCTTCGAGGGCGGGAAGCTCTGGGTTCTCCCGGTAGGCAGAGAGAAAGATCGTAACAACTGGGTATCTCAGAACACGAAGGGGTATGTCAAAACGCACTTGGTCAAAGTTTCCCAGAAAAATGATAGCATTTGGAAATATGAAGAAGGCTCTCCAAATTGTGTTTTTCAAAATACATGGATTTTCAATAATAGAATGTGTACAAAATGCAGAACAGTGTGAAGGTAACATATACCTAAATTCATCAGTCATTTAATAGTGTCTTGTCTCATAAGCTTTTCATTAAGCAAAGGGCTCCCTACACATTGATGAAGAAAATCTGTATGTGCGTCCTTCGTCGGTGGGTGTGTGGACTTTGTGCATAAGCACGTAAGCAGCGGTGATGTTCATGGAGCGGTACTGAGGCACACATGGGTGCTACACAGGGATACAGACAGAGACACTCACTGGGTAAGAATACACTTCAGACTTTTACAAATTGCTGATCATGCCGACCGAATGTCTGAAGTGGGTCTGTCGTAGACACCGTCCCAGTGTCCCCTAACCCACGGCAACTCCGCACAGAACCGCAACCATGAGGGAGATATGGACTTAAGTCTTTTAAAAACAGCTTTCTGTATGCATCCACATTCTTGACTTAATTTACCATCAAGAGTTTACCCCACATTTTAACAAAGTATGTCCATAGAGTAGAAAACCAGTCGGGAGGCCAGGCCGGCTCACCATCGGGCCCCACGAAGTAGTCGAACACAGAGTCCCCCGGCGCGGCCTGCGGCGGCAGGTACCCAGGCGGCCCGGGCCGGGCGCGCAGCCACAGCTCCAGCCGGCGGCGCCCGTCGCCTTCCAGCGCGGCGCCCACGCTCCACAGCAGCGCGAAGACCAGCAGCCTGCGCAGGTGCTCCGGCCCGACCTCCACGCCCGGCTCCTGCAGAGGCGAGAACCGTCCTTGCTGCGGTTTCCGGGTCTTCGCAGCAAGAGTCTGCCCGGTGACCGCAGTGCACGTGGAAAAGAGACAGGCGTTTCCCGGGGGTGCAGGCAAGGGGGGACACAACCCGGGGGACAGACGCAGGGCTGCTCTCTGGCAACACCCAGCTGGCTTTCAAAATGTGTCACGGACGTTTACTAGGGGAACTCAGGCCCAGCAACCGCCTTCCATTCCCGTGACTTGAGGTGTGAGATGTTTGTGGCGCCCCCTCCACCCCAGCCCCCGCGGGCAGGCGGGGCAGAACCCGCCCGGGAGCCACACCTTGGGGGGGATGAGGCCCTGCAGCATGTGGGTGCTCTGCGTGATCACGAAGGCCTCCAACAGCTCCATCTTGTACTCCAGGTTCTGAATGCTGAAGCGATACAGGTCTGGGAAATACTCGGTGTACAGCTGGCGCAGAATTTCAGCTTCTTGAGGGGAGCGCTTCTTAAGAAAACCCTGACAGTTCACACATTACTGGATTAATTACACCCATTAGCACACCCAGCATAGGACCATTATTACCAACTCACAAGAATAATATCAATTTCTAATGGCATTAGCGTGATGACTTTGTCATGTATTAAGTCATTTATGCTTCACTGTAATTCTTTAACATAGGACCCACTATTATCCCTCTTTGCAGAAGAGGAAACTGAGACTCTGGGACCTGAAGTAATCTGAGCAGAATCCAAATCCAGCGAGTTCAGCTCCAGCACCCTACACATTCTGCTCCTCCCATGTGCATGTATATTCAGGTCTTGAAGCCAAGACGGAGAAATAGTCTTCCATCTTGACTGAAGTAAGACAGAAAAAAACGAAGAGGCACATACACATGGAAATAACTTGTCAAAGAAAAGGAAATAAAAGATGAACAAAG
>PVIC010003020.1:24347-72209 GCA_004025085.1 Thryonomys swinderianus
AAAAAAAAAAAAAAAAAAAAAAGATGAACAAAGGAAATCCACACCCCAATGTTTTAATACTGGAAAACAAAATTTTATAATTCATTGTATCCTATACACTTTTTCAAATTTAAACAGTAAAGACTGTAGAAAAAATAGCAAAATTCTTTCAGGAGGATGAGGACTTAGATTGGTTGGGGAGTACCTCTCTTTCACAGTAAAACACCACTTAACAAATAATACATTCTTCAGACGAGACAAGTAGGTGAATAGATAGCTCCTTTCTCACCTTGGTATTCTAAAAAACAAGGGTTCCAAAGCAATAAGAATTTGATTCTGAATTATTCTTAATTCATGAGTTTACCATGAACCCACTTCCACAAAAACAGGATGTAGTGCTGTCAAGTTGATGGGACCAAAAATGACGTTTCCCTGGGACGCGTCAGTAGCTTGCTGTCCAGAGCTCCCAGAATCCCACCCACATGCTTCTCCAAGGCTCTTCCTTCTAACACCCTCTCCCAGCTGCTCTGCTCTACTCAGAACATTTCCACCTTGACTCCCGATGAGTTTCGTTGCCTTCTAATCAAGCCCAAGAGGAAAGTGCATTATTTAAAAGCTTATAAAAATATTAGGTATGTATAGCATTAATAAAAAGATCCCATTCAGCCTGTCTATATACATTAGAATGAAAGCTAATTTTATGAAGTGCAAACTATTCATTACCTTGGTCATATAAGAGTTTTTCAAAAGACATTTGTAAAATTGAAATATTTTGGAGGAAAATCACATAAGATCTCCCTTGAAGTGAGATGTGTCTTTGGTTACCAAGCAAGGCAATATGGAAAGCGTCTACTGTGCTGCTTCCATAGATATGTCCTGGGTCTCCTCCCCAGAGACACTACTTTGGTGAAACTGAGATGAGACCCATCCTGTTATTTTTTTAAAACTGTCATTGGCAGGTACTTCTGCAAGGCTGGGCTCAAGAACCACTGTTCTTTATTTTCTGTAATGGACAGATAACTCTGAAACACGAATTCTTTATACGTATTTTTAGTGACATATGCATCTATATGCTAGCATCATTTTGTCATATAGTTCTCTCCTTCACATCTTCCCATTTTAACTCTTAACCCATGTGCAACTCAGTTGTATGACTTCTGGAAAAACATTAATAGATAATAAAGTTTTAATATATCCATATAGAAAGTTTAAAAATGTAATTACAACATAAAATTAACATCTATTTTATTTAAATCAGGAAGCTTTCAAGCAAAATTGCCTTGAAACTTCAATATAAGTGAAAATGGTAAATTTAACTCTGTTAAGAATTTTGCCACATCTACCAAATGCCTACATTATAGTGTGGATTTAGTAAACTGTGTAGATATAGAAAACATTTTTATCATCTAGTTCTAAATAATATACTCTAGAATATAATGCCTATAATAAACTTCATGAATTAAAGAGGAACCAACTCAAATATCATTTCCAAAATTCAAATCTTAAAATAATATTATGACTACTGAATCTCATGAAAAGTACACATAAGTTTTTTATTCTTGAAGCATAATTTTTATTCTATAAATTTAGCACAGGAGATTCTATTGTATACTGCACAATGTTCCCTGAATTTTTTTTTTGGGGGGGGACAGGGTCTCACTTTGTAGTTCAGGTTGGCTCTGAGCTCACTATGTAGCCCACGCAAGCCTCTAACTCAGCAATCCTCCTGTCTCTGCCTCCCGAGTGCTGGGATTACAGGCATGAGCCACCACGCCCGGCTGAATTTTATTTTTTTTCCTACAACTACTTTTTCTTAATCTTTATCAGAATATGTTGCAATAGACAGTAGTTCCATTCTTCTTGGGGAATTGATACATATGCATATCATAACTTCCTTGCTTTGACTACCCCTGTCCAAAGCTTTCCTCTGTCACTTCTTTACCAAGCCTGTCTCATCTCCACAATTTCCCTTCCTGTCTCTTACACCATTCTTTTGCTTTGCTCTTTATTTCTTTTTATTATGTTTATTGGCACACTTTATATATACATAACAATCCCTTCAACAAGTTGTCTTCAAGTTATATGCTAAAATGGTTGTTCTCCAACTTATGTGAATGAATCTTAAAATATGAACTGATTGAGTTAAATTTTTACTTATTCTGTCCTCAGACACAGTTTGGCAGGATTACTGTTTCACATAGCGGCTGGCAATTACCTGGAAATCACAGTTCTGAAGTGATTAGAAGAGGACTGAAGAAGTCTATGAGCTGCAATCACAATTTGAAAGTCCCTGCACATTCAAGAGTCTTCCAGAAACATTAGCATAAAAAGGTAATTCTACTGCCAGCTGCAGAAAACTGACACACACACTCAAAGAATGCTACAGGATCTGTTTCCCTTTTTAATTGCACAAAAGAAAGGCTCAATCATACCTCGAGAATAGGACTCCAGTCAAGGATAGAAGAACTCATGAAAACCATTCCATTTCTTGAGACAGTAGCAGGAGAAGCATTGTCAATGTTATGAGGTTCAAAAATTATCTTGCAGTTTGGAGCCATAGGAATCCGATCTCCATTGGCAAGAGTTAGAGTTTTATTATCATCCAAAACAGAATTCAGATTTTCAATCCAGATGGCATCAACTGGACCATCAAGAACTATCCAGATATGTTCCCCTAGGGTACCCACCAAAGGTGGGTGGAAGAAAGCATAATACAGATATATGCATTTATAATATACCTGTAAAGCATGAAGAAGCACTATAATTTAATGTAGTTTTCATTCATTTTTCTGTGATTATTTTAGTACACTGCACATTTTAAATTCTTTCCACAGGAGTAGTAGAAGGCCTATACTTTAGACAAAAATTCATTTGTTCATTGAGAAATATTCATAAAATGTGTCAGCCCCAAACTAGGATCTGGGGACATCATGGTAAATGAAACAAAGTCCTGCCTTCTGAGAGCCTGTATTCTGAGAGGTAGAGATGATAATCAAGTAAATCAGCAGAGAAAAATAAGAGAATTAAGGAGGTTGAGGGAATAGAGTACTGTGTTATTATAATGAAAGAATTCAGGAGGAGAACAAAATACAGAACGATTTAGAGGTAGAGCCATCCAGACAGTGGGAAGTGCAAAAACCCTAAAGTAGGAACAAGATTAGAGGAACAGTAATCTGAATGCTTTAATCCTAACTGATTTCAATTTTTCAAAATTCATATGTTAAAATCTTAACTCCCAAGGAGTCTGGGGCTTGCTACCAGACTTCCTGCTTCCAGAACTGTGAGAAATAATGGTGTATAAGTCACGTAGTCTATGGAGTTGAATTTTAGTATTCCAGAGGAAGTAAAGAAAGTGAGTATAATATATTGCAAGAACAGTAAGAGGTTGAACCTGAATAACAAAAAGAGAAAGGGAGAGTTCTATGAGTGCCCTAGGAAAGACCAGTGAAGCAAGACAGACAGAGCTATGAAATCAATTCTGTTTGGCAACTGTTGATGTCCAATGAGACCCCAACAGAGTTCCAAGTTGAAAGCTGAAGGGAGAAATCAAGGCTACAAATTAACATTTGGAAACCATCAGCTTAGAGACTGCCTTGAACTGTCCTCTAGGTAAGTATACAGAGGATCAGGAAATCTGAGGAGCAGGGGAGGTAACAGTCTGACTTCTGGTGGGGTCTCCTTTCTTGGCTCCTCCTTCTTCCTAACCTCAGTAAAGCAGAGGTAGAAAGGGAGTGCACAGGATGGGGGTTCCCTAAAGACAAGGGGTGGAGGTTTGGAAAGGGGACTGATCAGCTCTGACCAATGTCATTAGGAGCAGGACTAGGCTGAAAATCAGCAGTTGTTGTTTGACAAGCTGGAAGACAGAGTCTTTGATAACATAAGTTCAGGGGGGGCAGGAGGACAAAGCCTGACAGAAGTTATTTGAGGAGATAATTAAAGGTAGAGAAAATGCAGACACAACAGAATGCTCAACAGTAACACAAGTGTAAATATAGGCGTTTGACTCCTTGATTTCCTAACAACTAGCTTCTTTCACCAACATTATGACCAAGTTTGTGTTTCTGACTCCTCTTTGCTAGGCAATTGCTGAGAAAATTCTATTTCAAGTGAAAGGCTTTGAAAATTCTAATCAAGCTCACTGAATTAGCAATGAAAGGAAAATGTTAATCTAATCATGAGTCACTTGTGAAAAATAATGCTGTTTCCTTTTTATGAGGAAAGGAAAAGCTCCTCTCCAGCTATTTGAGGTAATCTTTGGTCACTGGATCTGCATTTACACTGGATAATTGGAACACCCCAGAAACAAAATTTAATTTCTTTTCAATAAAAATATCTCTAACATGAGCACATTTCTCTTGGACAACTGATGTTAGGTCAATCAACTACATTCCTTCAGTGGAATCACCTTCAACAGCTGTCCCCAAAGGCCCCCCCGCCCCCCTCCCCACTGCCTGAAGGTCAGACCAGAAGGTCATTCCTAAAAGCTCCTCCTTGCCCTTCTCAAAGCTCCTCCCTCTCCTTCTCAGTGATATTCTTCCTGCACCCTTGACTGCCCTGCCTGCAGCTCTTCTTCTCACTCAGAAGAGAAAAGACAAAGTGAGAGGAAAGCTGAGACCTTGAACTTCTATTCTGAGAACACTGGGGTCAGTGGTGATACATTGTTCTGAGTGTTCTGAGGACACTGGGGTCAGCCACATATGAGACACTACGCAGCTGAACAACTAGACTGACTTGCCTCTTTCAACAGCCTAGAAGTGTCCATCTATATAGAACAATATGCTAGCTCAAACACACTCCATTTTTTATGTATATACAAATTTTTCCACAAAGAAATTCATTTACCCTGTGATTTTACAGACCAGCCTGTGTTTTAAATAAGCTGTACTTAAATAAAAGTAACATTTTTTAAATATGCATCAAAAACAGTTGTGATGTTACTTTACTTAATGCTATTAATTTTCCTTTATAGCTTTTTACATCAACTTTATTCTAAGACATCACAGGGATACAGAAGTGTTATTTCAAAGATATTTTTTTCAAAAAAAGAATTTTAAATACATCAATCAATAATTTTATTATTTTATCACAGAAAAATAGCAAGCAAATTTGTGACATGTTAGTCTTGGCTAACATATCATATGGAAAACATAATTCTACCTAACCACAAAAGACTTAATTTAGAATCATATATGAGGAATAATACTTATAATTCATCTTTTACCTTTCTTTGCTCTCAGAGTTTTCCTCCATAGGGTAGAAAATATCCCATCAGTCCAGTCATTTGTGGCCACGTCAAGCCGCCCAAACATCTGTGGGGCCGTGATTGCTTTGGGATTCATCCTCATTTCCCGGTGTAGTTTTCCGCAATCTATGCCAAGTAAACCCAAATTTGAGACATTTTAGAAGTACAGTGAACCATGATTAAGCAATATTGCACTAATTTGTGGTGTACTGTCAGCAACTGCTCAAAGTATTAAAAATGCAAAATTACATTGAAAATAAGTCCTGCTACATTCCAAGTTACAATTAGCCTCATTACATTTTGTTGACTAAAGCACTTTTTTACCTTCAATAAAAGAAAACTGCATAGTACTGGGGGAGCAAAAGAATACATGCTGGAATTTTTTAACACTATAATCTAGACCTTCACAAAATTTCACACTTCACTTATGGCATTGTAGATTAAAACATGTGCCTGAGATATCAGCTAGAAAGTGTTTCCTTCTCTCCGTTACAGCTTTAATTTGATGATCCCTTTCTGTGTTTACCTGGAAAAATATGAACTAAATAAGTGTGGCACAAATCAAAGATGTTCTTTTCAACTCAATCTCACATACTGCATTTAATTTTTCAGAACTACCATTAAGTAGGCTAGAGCTCTCCATATGAAGGACTGTAGATAATGAGCAGAAAAATGAATAAGTTATAAAGTATAAAATGATGAAAGGAGATGTTAAATATTGTATAATTATGTAAAACTTTAACAAATACAAGGATATGTACATTATAAAAGATGTTACATTAAAACTCAATGTGAAGAATATTTTTGTATGTTATGCTGGCCTCAGGTACCCAGATTAAAAGTTTTTATGGAATGAGACTGACGCCCAAGTAAATGAGACATTTAAAACCTCAAATAGACACAATCAGAAAAGAACCTCTTAATGACATACCATAGTCAAATCTCAGAAATTCAGAACAAACACAGAATACCAAAAGCTATTAGAGAATAACACCAAATACATAGAGGCAAACCCATCCAATCACCAGAAATTTTTTTCACCTAAACCTTAAAGCCAGGAGAGCCTGAAGTTTTTAAAGTCCTAAAAGAAAATTATCTACCTTACTACAACCTACAAAAATATTCTACAAAATTATGGAGAAATGAACACCTTCCACAATAAAGATAAACTAAAAAATTCATGACCACCAAATTACCATCACAAAACATACTCAAGGGACTCCTGAGACAGAGATCAACAGCAGCAAAAACCCCAGAGGGAAAACTAAAGAGTGTGGGGAGGTAAACAAAAGGAATTGTTTTTTAAATCAAGCACTGTGAAAATAACATTATGACAGGAATCAGTAAATACTTTCAAAAAATACACTCCATGTTAATGGTCTTAACTGCCCAATCAAAAGACACAGAAGAGTAGGTTGGATAAAAATCTAAAGCCAACCATATGTCTCCTGCAAGATACACATCTCATTCATGAAGGAATGCAGAGACAAAATAAAAGAAAAAAAAATGATACTCTATGCTGCTGGATCCTGAAAGTAATCAGAAGTAGCTATTCTAATATCTGACAAAGATAATCTCAAACAAAAACTGTTCAGAACACACAGGAAGGTCACTATATGTTGGTAAAGGGAACAGTTCACCAAGAAGAGATACCAGTTGAAAATATAGATCCACTGAGTATCAGCATACACAATTCCATAAAGAAAAACTGCTTGGCACCCAAAGACAGACAGGCACTGATGCAATCACAGTGGAGAAATTTTAAAATGCTACCCTCACAGGTAAAACAGACAAAAATCAACAAAGTCATATCAGAGAGAAACTGCACCATAGAAAAATAGTTTTAACATAACCATAAAGTGTTTCATTCAACTACAGCTGGATATGCATTTTCTTTTTCATTCTTCTTAGTTCTTATTTTGGAACTTTCTCCAAAATAGATCATACCTCAGGCCAGAGACCATGTCTCAATCCACACAAAGATACTGAAATGATCTCTTAAAACCTATCAGATCATAATGGAAGGAAACTAGATATTGACAGCAAAAGTAATCATAAACTGTACAATACACGAGGACAGTGTAAATACAGCATATCAGAAGCTGTGTGATACCACGAAAGCAGTTCTAAGAGCATATAGCCATGCATTCCTACACTAAAGAAACAGAGTGATCACAGGTAACCTAATGATACATCTCAAGGTTGTAGAAAAATACAAACTAAACTCAAAACTAGTAGAAGGAAAGAAATTATAGAGTGAAAAATCAATGAAATTGAAATAAAAAATACAAAGGATCAGTGAATCAAATAGTTAATTCTTTGAAAGGATAAATCAGACAGATAAATTGTTGACCATGCTCACCAAAACCAAGACAGAAAAAAAGTCTACATCAATATAATTAAAATTTAAAAAGGCAACAGCACAGTAGACATCACTGAAATTCACAAGGGTACAAGTAACTATTGTTAAAACTTATATTCCTATAAATTAGAGAATGTGGAAGACATGATTAAATTCCTAGATACAAATGAATGAACAAAAGTGAATCAAGAAGATTAAAAAAAAACTAAAAACACCAATGACAAGCAAGGAAATTGATCAGAAATAAAAATTCTACCAACTTGCCGGGCTTGGTGGCTCACACCTATAATCCCAGCACTCGAGAGGCAGAGGCAGCAGGATTGCTGAGCTCGAGGCTTGCCTGGGCTACATAGTGAGCTCAGGGCCAGCCTGAACTACAAAGCGAGACCCTGTCTCAAAAAAAAAAAAAAAACTCTACCAACTAAGAAAAGCTCAGGACCCCCTGGGTTCACTCCAGAAATCACCCCAGACTTTTATCAGAATTTTGAAGAGCTAACACCAATAACCCTCCAATTTTTCAATGCAACTGAAAGGGAAGTAATGTTTCCATATACATTCAGCATAACCTTGTAATCAAAACTAGATAAGGATTCAACATAAAAAGAAAATGGTAGGCTAATACCCTTGACAAACAAAGATGCAAAAGTCTTCATAAAATACTTACAAATAGAGTTCAAAAAAATCATTAAAAGATTATACATCATGATCAACCCAACTTCCTGCCATGGATACTAGGACGGTACAACATATTTATAGCAATAAATGTAGCGTACCTCAAAGAAGCCTCAAAAATAAAAATCATGATCATCTCAGTAGATACAGAAAAGACTTTGTCAAAATCCAGCATGGCTTCATGATAAAATCCATTTGTGAAAATAGGAAAAAGGGAGATAGACTTTGTGAACATAGGAAGGGGATCAGGTGGAGGAGGTGGGACAGAAGGGATGTGGGAACTTAAAGGATCAAGACAGTACATGCAACACCTGCCCACAGTGAATGTATTTATCATGCATTACAAATATACACTAACAAGAAGAAAGAAAATAGCTACAGAAGGACCTTACTTCAAAAGGATAAAAACCATATATGACAAACTTATAGCCAACCTCATTCTGAATGGGAAAAATGGCAGGCATTCCCTTTAAAATCAGGAATGAGACAGGCCATCTACTCTCGGCATTCCTGTTGAATACATTACTCAAGACCTTAGCCAAAGGAATTAGGCAATATTAAATAAATTAAAACAGATACAAATCAGGAAGAAAGAAGTGAAATTATCTTTATTTGCAGATGATATGATTCTTTACATGGAAAACACTTCCAAATTCCAGGAGAACAGATAAATTCAGCTAAGTGGCAGGTTACAAAATCAATACACGAAAATCAATAACATTCTTCTATACTGATAATAAACCCACTGAGAAAGAAATCAGGAAAATGATTCCATTCATGGAAGTTTCGGAAAAAAATTGAATACATAGGATTCAATCTAATCAAAGAGGAGAAAGACCTCTACTACAAAAACTATGGCCCTCTGAAGAAAGAGATGGAAGAGAACGTTACAAAATGCAAACTCACTGTCTGTTCCTGAATGGGCTAAATTAATATCATTAAAATGGCCATATTACCAAAAGCTATATACATATTTAATGCAGCCCCTCTTAATACCCTGACAACATTCTCCACAGAACTAGAAAAAAATGATCTTAAAACTTGATGAAACTACAAAAGACTCAGTATTTGAATCAAAGCGATGCTGAGCCTAAAGAGCAAAGTAGGAGATATCACAATCTCAGATTTGCGGTGTTACTGCAAAGCCAAAGCAACAAAAATAATACAGTATCAGCACAGAATGAAAAGTGCAGAACAATGGAAAATAATAGAAGACACAGAAACAACCCCATGTACCTTCAGCCCTCTGATTTTTGACAAAGGAGCCAAAAACATTTACTGAAATAAAAATAGCTTTAGCAAATGGTGCTGGAAAAACTGGTTATCCTCATGTGGTACAATAAAACTAGACTTATGTTTCTCACCACCAGGTACTAAAATCAAATCACAATGGGTCAAAGACCTAGACATAAAAATCGAACTATTTAAACTGTTGAAAGACAACCAATGGGAAACACTTGAAACCACAGGCATAGGCAAGAACTTCCTAACAGCACCAGCTGAATATGAAGTAATACCAAGAGTCACCAAATGGGATCGCATCAAATGAAAAACAGTCTGTCAGCAAAAGAAACAATCAACAATGTGACAGCCTACAGAATGGGAAAAGTATTTTTGCTGGCTACTCTTCTGATAGAGAGTATCAAAAACATATAAAGAACTTCAAAAAATTAAACTTCCCCAAAACAAAAAACCCAATCAAAACATGGACAACTGAAGTGAATAGATATCTCTCAAAAGAAGAAGTAAAAATGGTCCATATGTTCTTTTTAAAAAAATCATAGCCTTTAGGAAAACGCAAATAGAAATAATCCTGAGATTAATTTTGTTCCTCTCAGAATGGCTATCATCAAGAATACCAAAAAACCACAAACACTAACAAGAAGGTAGGGGAAAAGGAACATTTGGTCGTTGCAATGTAAACTAGTACAACTACTAATGAAATCAGTATGCAGATTCCTCAGAAAAACTAAAAATTAGAAATTCCATTTGACCCAACTATATCTGACCCAAAGTACAGATAAACTCTGTGATACAAGTATGCTCATGTTTATAACAGCGCTATTCACAAAAGCTAAGCTCTTAAAACAGTGTAAGTCCACTGCACCACAACAAACAAATGGGTAAAGAAATTAAGGTATATTTAAAGAGAAATATCACTCAGCAATAAAGAATAAAATCATGTCATATTTAGGAAAACAGATGGTTCTTGAGATCATAATATTAAGGGAAGTAAATCAGACATGAAAAGTTAAATATTGCATAGTTTCTGTTATATAAGGATCCCAAAACATGAGTAAATTAAAGAGTAAAATAAAAAAGAGATGATAAGACACAGGGAGGCAGACTTTTTGAAGACTGGGATGGAGACCAGTAGAAGAGAAGGGGGCAGGGGTCAAGGTATCAAAAATGGTAAAAATAAGATGTACCAATTCACCAAACAAATGTAAGTACTGTGTGTTGCAAACATACACTAATTTTTTTTAAATGAAAGAGTTTCTGGGTGATCAGCAATTGAATCTCAGGAATCAGTAGACTGCCCTCCTCATTATGTATAGGCATTACCCCACCTCTTGAGGGCCCCCAAAATAAGAGGAGCTCACTTCTTTTCTTCCTGCTTATTTGAGGTGAGATATTCCATTACATCTTCTCCAGCCCACAGACGAAGAGGGTTATCATGAGCCCCACTGTGAATGAATGATACCAGGGAAAGAGGTACATGCCCAGCTCCCCTGGGTCTCAGCCTGCAGGTGGCTGGCTGTGATGTTTCTTAACCTCCATTACTGAGTGAGCCAATTACTCAAAGTGTGAGAGAGTGTGGAGTGTGTGTGTGTGTGTGTGTGTGTGTGTGTTCTACCAGATCTGATTCTTGGGAAGACTTAAACTAAAAATTCCATTTTAAAAATTGGACCATATTTAAAATATTTAGAAATTGCATAATCAACAAAAGCAATTATTTTCAATCATTTAAAATGTAAAGTTTAACATTGCCAAGGTAGAACTTTTGCAACAGCTGACATCCATAAAACTCTGAACACAATAATTAGCATTTTTTTGTCATCACACTTCACAAAAGGCCAGCAGAATCTTGAAGTGTGTGGCAGCGTCATAGGTAAAAACGGGACTTAAGCTGCTGTCCATGCAAGATAAATTATTAAAATTATTTTATTATGCTAATAGGCAGAATTTTATCATTTTAATGTAAAATAACCAGAACATTTTGTCAGAGTGCTGTAAGAACGCATGCTTGACTTTCCCAGGTTCGCCAAGCCAGTGCCCCATGACTCCCCTCCTCAGCATGTCTCGAAGTGGCCGATCTCTCTCCTCTTCCCACCTCCTTATGCCCTTCCCGCTCCACTCCCTTCTTCCACGGCCACCAGAGTGATCAGGACGCTCCCCAGCCTAGGGCTTCCTATCTCCTACGGAAGAAGACCGGATGCTCCCTTGTCTTAGGCAGCCCCTCGTGCCGCACCTGCTGCGCTGATGCCAGCTCCCTGGAGAACACTCTGAAATGAGATGTGGATGCCGGGAGTCTGGAGTAAGGTACAGAGTGAGGCAGGACGGCCAAAAAAGCCCCTGAAGCGTGAACTGCTCAGTTGATCAAAGAGAGGCGTCCCTCTGGAGGGACAGCAAATGGGCATTTGCCACTGCCACTTTTCCTGCCATGGGTGAGCATGCGGCTGCCTCAGAGCTTTAGCGCACACCCAACGCTGACTTCCAGGCTGAGCCAGGGACCTAGCTTCAAGCAGGGTCCTGAGACATCACTGGGGTGCAGGGATGGGAGAGAGCTCAGAGAGGGGGTCCTCTCCAACACAGCCACAGCCACAGCCACAACAGGGAAGGAAGGGCCAAAGGAGTGTGGCCCTGGGTGCCTCTATATCCAACCTCGACTCCCCACTCCCAAATAGGTTGTGTTTCATCCATGCCAAAGCAGCACGCACTCTCTAGGCTTTCCTAGCTCCAAAGGATCTAAGAATATTTTTTTTGAGACAGGGTCTTGCTTTGTAGTTCAGGCTGGCCCTGAGCTCACTTTGGAGCCCAGGCAAGCCTCAAACTCAGCAATCCTCCTGCCTCTGCCTCCCAAGTGCTGGGTTTACAGCTGTGAGCCACCACGCCCGCTCTAAGAATATTTTTAACTATTTGTTACTCAACCCTCAGATGAAGTAGCATCTGCTCTATAACTTTTTAGTTCCTTACAGAGGAGTTTCAGATCTCCTCCACCTCTGCTCACAGCCTAACAGTGCACTTTCCTCACAGGGATTCCATGCTGAGGTAGTGTCTGCATCCACATCTGTCCCTCCCACTATACTATAAACTCTTATAGATATAGATATGCTTTCTCATTCCTTTTTTCTGCTTCTAGTACAAAACCTGGCAGAATTTCATAGTGCCAAATATTAAAAGTATTTGATGAACAAACATATGATGCATCAGGGAACACAGAACATGGATCTTGCACTTTGGTAGAAGTTCGAACCAATTAGCTCCTCAATATTTTGATAATCTTAGGATAATAAATGTCTACCTTACACATTAAAACCAAAAGTAGGTCAATAAACAGGGAATAATGTGATGATTAAAGTATCTTTGCAAGCCGGGCATGGTGGCTCATGCCTGTAATCCCAGCACTCGGGAGGCAGAGACAGGAGGATTGCTGAGTTCAAGGCTTGCCTGGGCTACATAGTGAGCTCAGGGCCAGCCTGACCTACAAAGCGAGACCCTGTCTCAAAAAAAAAAAAAAGTATCTTTGCAAGGAACCTTTCCAAAATTAGCAATGCATATGAATTTCATAATTTAGGCATAATACGACATAAAGTATCTGTTCTATTCAATATTTAGTACTTCATTTTGTTCAAGTCTTTGCACCAGGCATATTTGTATTTTGTTGCTAAAATAGGAAAGTTTCATAACTAACAAAAACTTAAGTATAATTTGAGAGAGAAAACACAATTATTTTTAAATTTACAATAAGCCCCAAACATAAGTGTAACGGTGCACATTACAGAGCACATGGCAAGCTCTGCAGTGCAAGCTCTCAGCTGTGGTGGTGGTAGGTGCTAGCTAGCTTAGACAAAAGCCTATCTCCCCCTGAGGATGTTCTCACAGGGTCCAAATGCACAAAATTCGCTTCATCTGGGCACTGAAGTGGCTGAGACTAAATCGCACCATGTGCCTGGAGTAAACAGGCAACCTCTAGCAAACTCCAAAGTGTGTCCGTATTGCAACAGTGACCTGGGCTCCAAGAGCTAACTACAGACCTAACCAGGGCACCGCATTTCAGCAGCACTTCCCTTTCTGTGACGTTCCGGACCTCAGTGCGGCCACAGCTAAGGGCTGCTCCTGTAGCCAGAGAGCCATCAATATCCAACAAGAACCACAGAGTTTAAGAATAATCGTGAGCACAGCGTCACAATTACCCTTAGATAACCTAAGGTACAGAACTCAGAAGTGTGGCTTAGGGATCTCTGCAAATCTCAACTTCACTAGAAACATATCTGAAGCCTAAGTGGCAAGTTAATTTATGATTAAGTTGATTTTCAACACACATAATCTAAGAGCCTGGACAGGACTGTGTCTTACGTTGGTGGGCAGCAGGCCGATTGTTGTTATTTACTGGGAAGTGGCATGGCACAGTGGGAGAACACTGGGGTTTTGGTTCCTGTCTAAATTCTGATTCTCATCCTGCACCATCTTTGTGACCTTTGCCAATTCTGAATTTGAGCCGTGAATTTTTGTACAAAATGAGGATAATACCGGCCACCTTTTAAGATGATTTTGTTAAAACTAAATGTCAAACCATATGTAAAACATACAACACAATGAAAATGTTCTTGTCTCTATTTCTTTAATGTAATGTGTTACCTGTTCAATGCAAACAGTAGTCTTTATTTGTCAGCCTTCCTGTCCCTCTGGGGCATCCCATGGTGGTATAGCTATGTAAAGGGTCGCCCAGGCAACGGACTTGGCCACGCCTACCTGACATGGCCTTCATCAAGGTATGGATGCAGGTGGTCTTCCCCGCTCCACTAGGCCCCAGGGTCATCATGCCATGCCTAACCCGCTGTGTCTCAAACAGCTGGATGACCTTCAGTTTCCAAGGAGGGTGGTTGACTAAGCCGGCTTCTTCAACCTGAAATGGAACCAAACGCCACACTGGACAACATTCACAGTGATTTAAACTTAACAGTACACTTCAAATGTATAGGCCTGAGGCAGAGAGAGAAGAAATGGAGAGTGTTTACTGTGAACACTGGACTGTACACTGCAAAATGTTATTTAAATAATGCAATTTGACATTATGTATTTCAGCACACAAAAATGTACATTGCACAAAAAGCATGAATATAATCAAACTATCACCCCAAGTTAATAAGAAACATCTTCCTATATCTGGGATGGGACTCATTTATATGAATACTTTACTGAATGAGCATCTAAGGGGCCACCTAAGAATATAGACTCATATGGAAAATACATCTCAAATATTTGATTTAATGATATTTATAATTAGAATCATCAGGCATTCCAGGTGGATTAAAATTCTATATAAAATTTCAAGCAGTCTATGTAGTTTCTAGAGCAATCATGTCTGCATGATTTCTAGCTACCAAGCGTGCTGACTCTAGAAGTTAATCTGTGCCATACATCAGGCTAATTTTCAAAGTAAATGATGAGATTAGTAATATTCATATCTTCATTGTACAGATGAGGAAACTGAGGCACAGACTATGCAATGCATTCAATATGTTCAACTTATAGACATTAAACTAGGATTTGAACCAAAATGTTTAGCTCCAAGTTCATTACACATAATCGCCCTGCTGCACTTGAACTCGCTGCAAGTTATTTCAGTTTTACACAATTTTGAATATAATCATGGATCATTTGGGCTATGCATTTGTTCTTCAAATATTTTATGTACTACAAATAACTGAACAAATCATCTTATAAATGACTTAATGTTGGGCCTTCTAGGTAGCACTACAACTTAGCAAAATGACAAAAGTATTTGCAGAATGGATTATTATTCTTTCTGGATCAGAACATTCAGACAGTGATGAACTAATTTTTCACAGAAAAACATACATGAATTAAATACTACCACATTTGATTTTCACTGCAAGTGTTTTTAAGGAACTAAGAGGCATTTTACAAATATGAGCTAATAACTACTTCCATAAAAGTTTTGCCAAACTCTTCCTAGGAAGGCACAGTTAAGCCCAAAATTTATGTGATTCATTTCCATTCACAGGAAAACTATAATAAGTTCAAGCGTCCCACATGTCATGGGATATCCCTTTACCCCCCTACAGCATTACAGAAGAAATCACAAGCACCCCAAAGGAAAAAATTGATAGCTGAGGGCCCAGAAGATACAGGTCACACTGAAAGGCGGGAGTCTAAAGACCAAACCAGTTTGGCAAACACTACAGGGCCCAAAGGCAGAACCAGGCCAGGTTCCAACAAGACAGCTGTCGAAGTCCCCTTTCACCTTGCTGACCGGTTTCATTTCTTTTCTCACTCTGGTGCAGAAGGGCTTCAGCAATAACGAGGCCCCTGGAACATGACTCACCGGATGCAGGAACAGCCCTGGCTGGAGACGCTCCATCAGCGGCTGCAGCCTCAGTGCTGGTCCCAGAGCCCCAGGCCAGGCCCACGTGGCTGTACCGCTGGCTGCTACACTCAGACAAAACAGTCCCCGCGTGGCCCGTCCCAGGTGCTGGCAGGTTACCTGTTTACTAACTGCCGCTTCCAGTTCAGGGTAACCAGCCTTGTCCAGAAGAATATTTGGGAAGAGATCTTCAATCAAACTCAAAAATAAGGGTTCATCTTCATCAATCTAAAAAAAAAAAAAAAAGAAATCAGACTATTTTAATCACAAATATGGGAATATGCAGATTAAGTCCATCCAGGTTATTTTACTATGACCATTACCTAACAAAACATCACATTTATCTCACTTGAGTAATATTTTCATCTTTCTCATAAATTTAAAAAATGAAAGTAGAAAGAGAAAAGAAGGAAATGACTAGTTTAGGGGATGGCCTTTAATTCACAATCCATGATGTAAACTATAAAAGAATTTTTTAGAAGCAAGATGGTAGAACATTTAGGAATTGGAATTTGGCCCCTATTTTTATCTTTAAATTTAAAATATACCATTTTGTCATTCTGTACATAGATTCACTGAAAACAGACATGGATTACTGATATTTACTGTAAAAGTATGAAATTATTACACATATGTAATATATAATATAATTTCCTACTATACATTAAGGTTCTAAAAACCTTAATTTGTTTCACTCTATGACACAAAAATGGTGCAAGGGATTTGTAACCTAATGTGTTGATTTTTTAAAAGATCTACTCTAATTCTATTATAGATATATATTAGATTAGTCATTAAAATAAGGACTTCTAAAAATGGTATAAAGTTAAGCTTTCTAGTACCTTATCTGATTATAAGCCATTCAAATGAGCATTTTAAATAGATATTTTCAAATCTCATTTTGCTTAATTAGTTGGACCGATATGTATGCAGGGGGAGCATTTCCACATGCAGATCTCACCAGCTTGGAAAGATTCATGTCCCGCAGCACTCGCATGACAATCGTGGACTCTGTGTCTGTGGGGCTGGCCCTTTTTGCAGCCCCCAGTGTCCGCAGAACTGAAAGAATGTTGCGTAGACCAAAGTCATAATGGACCTGAAAAATGAGGGGACATTAAGCTCCTTTTTCATGTTAACTCACCATGAGACCTAGTAAATTTGACAGAAGATGTCATTTTCAGTGATGAGTAAATGCTTTTTTTTTTCCTTTTGGAAAACTCATATGGTTAACAATAAATTTATTTAAGTAATGTTTGAGCAAATATATAATACCCAGAAGAGTTGCTCAAGTGTCATTACTAGACTAAGTCATAGTTCAGAACTAACAGATATATCTACACAGGAAAAAGGATATACATCTCTTCCTGGAGTCTAGATATCCCCCTGTACTTCTTAATCACTCACACATGCAAAAGTTTATTCATATCTCTAAAGCTAAAATTCACAACCAGAATTAAACTGGGCCCCAGTCATGATTACCTTATAAACAGACATACATACATACATACATACATATATATTTTTATTTATTTATTTATTTATCAGTAAGTATAACAGGAATATTGAAAAGGAGGAAAAACAGCTGCAGTCCAGGATGACTAGCAGGAGGAAGAATAAAAATAAAACAAAAAGACAAGTACCCATCTTTGTTGTTGGTATATATTTATAAAATTTAGTCATGCCAAATGTCACCATATACAAAGTGAATAATTAAAATCCAAACACCTAACCACTGTAGCAAAAGTATGGGAGTTCTTCCAAAAATTAAGAATAGACCTATCATATGATCCAGCAATTATACTTCTGAAGCATGGTCTCATAGATGAATTGTGTACACACGTTCACAGAAGCATTATTCTTTTTTTTTTTTTTTTTGCTTTTTGAGACAGGGTCTTGCTTTGTAGTTCAGGCTGGCCCTGAGCTCACTATGGTGCCCAGGCAAGCCACCGCGAACTCAGCAATCCTCCTGTCTCTGCCTCCCGAGTGCTGGGATTACAGGCGTGAGCCACCACGTCCGGCATTGTGGTATGAGGCGTTGATTGTTGGTGGGCATGTCTCCCCGCCCAGCATTATATGTGGTTACCAGGGGTCGAACTCAGGACCTTGCACTTGCGAGGCAGGCGCCGGAACCACTGAGCTAACCCTCCGGCCCAGAAGCATTATTCTTAAGAACCCCCCAAGACAGAAGCAACTCAAAGGCCCATCAGCAGATCAATGGATAACCAAACCACGATTAACCACATATACACACTTGCAACAGAATATATACAGATATATATATATATATATACATACATACATACATACAATGGGATACTATTTAGCTGTACTCTGTGACACAGCATGGGTGAACTTCGTTGACATTTTATGATAAGTAAAATGCATCAGTCACAGATTCATTTTCATTAGGTACCTGGTCCAATTCAGAGAAACAGAAAGTGGAATGGTAGTTTTCAAGGTGTGAGGAGAGGACCCCCTTACTTACCAGGTACAGGATTTCAGGCTTTCAAGATGAAAAATTCTGGAGCTGTTTCACAGTGTTGTGAATATACTTAACACTCCTGAGCTATACTCCTAATAACAGCTCAGATGGCAAATTAATGTTACAGATTTTTATCACAATAAAAAATACCTTTGGCGCCGGGTGTGGTGGCTCACGTCTGTAATCCCAGCACTTGAGAGGCAGAGGCAGGAGGATTGCTGAGTTCAAGGCTTGCCTGGGCACCATAGTGAGCTCAGAGCCAGCCTGAACTACAAAACGAGACTCTGTCTCAAAAAAAAAAAAAAAAAAAAAAAAACCTTTGGCAAAACAAAAATAAGTCATTATCCCAGATCACTGGGAGCAGTGGGCCTCACTCACTCCGATTCATACAGAAGACAGAGCACTTAAAAATATTCCAATTGAGTTCCTGCCTTCAACCAATTTAAATTTTAATAAAGATAACAAATAAAAATATAAATAAATTTGCATAAAATCAATAGTAACTCAAAGTGCTGATGGGTAAAATTAATGAAGGGAAACTTGTCAGAATTGGTCCCAGTTAAATATATGGAGAGGAAGGGAGATTATCAGATTGTTTTCTAAGACCAACCCTGTCAGGGGGCCAATGCCTGGTACGCACGGATGTGTGAACATGGCTCAGGCCGCAGCAGAAGTAAAAATGAGGAAGTAGTAGAGACACAGCAAGAGTCGGTGAGATGGGATGTTTTCTACATGCAAGAAACAGAAGGGGAAAATACTTCTGAGCCTGAGAGATAGATGAGAGTGAAAGACAACAAGCTCTTGTTGAGGGAAGAGGAAAAAAACAAGATTGTTGGTGGCAAAGTACAGAGTTCAAGTCATGCTGTCCAGGAAACTCAATGGCCAGGGCTGTGTGTGGTTGAACATTCACAGGGAAAGAACTTCAGAACAGGAATGCAATTACTTGATCCTGTCAGTATAAAAATAACATGAATTCAAAAAAGTTTATGATGAAAGCTCGGATGAGGAGATGGATTGAAGTTATGTAAGTTAGGGGGTGTTGTTCATCTTATATTCTTAATTCATTTCTATGCATTATTATTTAGGTTTTTTAGTAGTTTTGGCATAAGGATGCTAGAAAATTGTGTTTGAATCCCTACTTCCACAATGCCCTTGTATGATCTCATCACTTTGAGGGTGGGCTGGACCTGCCATTTGATTCTAACTAACAGAATACAACAAAGATGATGAGTTGTACATGGTTACATATATATAAGATGTTATATAAAGCTAAAGCACTTATCTTGCTGGAACTTTTTTCCTTACTGACTTTGCAAACATCAGTGGTCATGCTGGGGAATCACAGAACAAACAACTACACACAAAATATAGGAGCCAAAGGCAAAGCCTCAAGCACAAGATTCTGCCCACAACCTGAGAGAGCTTGGAAGGAAACTGTTCCCCATTAAACATCGAATAAAACATTAGCCCCAGCTAGAATCCCAGTTTCAGCCTTTTTAGAGGAAGCGTGAGACCCAGCTACTCTGACTCCTGACACACAGACACAGGGACAGATAATGGAAACAGCAGTGATATCCGACAAATGTCTGCCTTTTTGCTAGCAAACTTCATGATGTTTGGACCTGCCACTCCAAACTGGAGAGGAAACTAGAAGGGGGCCGAAACAGAGAATAGAGACAGCTAGGAAAGTTCAGTCAAATAATTAAGTGAGCTTTTAAGAGAGAAGAACAAACAATTCAGAGGCCCCTGAATTCCATGACAACATATAACACATGTTATGATGAATGCGTAGATGTACACATAGCAACCGCTAATAACCACCATCTTTCTGTGCTCATATTGTATAGTCATCACTTCATCCTATGCTATAAATGTTAATTTTTAACTGTACTTCATAATAAAACTATGTAGATAAACTAGTTTTGCAGTGGTGAACTCTTATACCTGATATCACTGAGTACTCTGTCAACAACTATAATCTATAACTTTCAAAAGGAGAACATTTCACCCAAGAAAAGAATGAAACGTCCACTGAGACCTTCAGGACACACCTGCTTGGAAAGCTGCTCCTCGCACAGCTTGTAGAGCGTGAAGAACTTCCTGGCCAGAACAATGTTGTCAATGAAGCCACAACTGGCCAGCTTCACCCGTATGATAATCTGACGGTCCGGGACCATCATGGCCACAGAACGGAAGTTAATCTTCAAATTTTCAGGAAGTTCCTGCCGCCCAGCATAGCCAGGATTCTAAGTAGAAAATAAAACCGAGTGATGAAAGACAGATTCCTGGGGCAACACCACACGCCAACATGATACCCAAAGATTCATTATGTCCACATGAATCTGGACGACAACCAGAGAACTCTTGTACATATCTCCCCTCCTAGCTGGGAAGACTGGGTCACCAGTCACCATGAGTTTCCTGTAAAGTCAAGCCTTTCACGCGGTAGTGAAATCACACTCCCAACTTTCACTTGTGAAAAATAAGTGACACATGACCATGGATAAGGCGTGAGGACGGTGATGAAACTGCTGAATGCCAGCAGCTCTTCTAGGGGCCCCTTACCATGGTTAGAAAGAGTCCAAATTCAGGGTTCATAGTTACGTTATCTCCATCAGTAAATATAAAAGATTTCTTATGCTCTTTTTTACATGTGAGAATGATGGAGATTTGCTGAGCTGCAACGGAGAGAACTGGTAGATCAATGCGGTTAAATTCATCAAAGCAACCCCAGGATCCGGACTGTGCCAGCCCTTAGGAAGGAAATTAAACAGAAAGCCCATCAGTGTATAATCTCAGAAACCAAAGAGAAGGACATTATGCAGCTACCAAAATGAGTCAGAGATAAGTTTAATATTAAACAAAGTTGAACGAATAGGTCATGCATTGCATAGGCCCAAACAGCTCACACTTAAATGTGAACAACAAACCTGTATAAATAAAGGGACATTGCAAAGACAAGTGGCACTACTGTTTGGCCCACAAACACTGTAAGAATCAACATTTTCCAATCAGTTTTATAAGTTTGAGAAATGACACTAAAATGTAGCCAACTGTTAAAAAAGTAAATCTTGTTATTGTTCTTTCTCTCCCCCTCTCCCAGTTTTGAACCCAGGACCTCAGACCTCACACAGGCTACTCTACCATGAACATTCTACCACTGAGCTACACCACCAAGCCTGAAAATTAAGCAAGATATTCCACCTTGTGGAAATTTGTCATGAAATACAAAGTATGACCCTTACCTTTAAATATCCGTCCAAGTCCTCGGAAATCCATCTGATCTGAACAATTGAAAACCACAACGTACTTCCCGAGACACCGCCCCATGTCTTTGGTGGTCTCCGTCTTGCCTGTCCCTGCAGGCCCGGCAGGGGCGCCCCCCATGCTCATCCCCAGGGCTTGGGCCAAGGTGATGTAACACCTGCAGGGGGGGAAACACCACTAGAACATCCCGGAGACACCCTGACACATCACAGAGACAAAATTACAAGGGAGAAACTGGATCTTTAGCCCTACAGAACATTTCTAAAAGTGTGTCCAAATATAAGTGTCCTTATAGATTTTAAACCATGTTGAGGAAAGAGGAGAGCAGCGTCTAACATTTGAAAATTTTTAAAAGGTTAAACGGATTTCTATTTTGCTGAATTGTTTCATGCTTTCTGCTAATATGTATTGAGACTGTCCAAAATGAAAGAACAGTGTAGAAGCCATGTTGGTGACACACACTCCCAGCATGCTGGGAGACTACAAGTTTAGGTCCAGATAGAGCAATATATAACTCTGCAAGGCACTGTTTCAAACTTTAATGAAAAATAAAAAAGAGGGCTGGGGATGTAGCTCAGTGTGAAGGCTCTAGATTCAACTCCTGGTACAATAATAATGGCACTGTCTAAATTTAAGAACTTTTTCTTAGAAATCTATCCATATCTGAAGAATAATATTCTCTCGACATCACTAACCATGCAGGAAATGCAAACTAAAACCATTATATGACACCATCTCGCATTCTTTAAGGTAGCTGTTACCAAAAAGTCAAGAAATAACAGGTTCTGGTCAGGGTGTAGAGAAAGGGGGAGCCCTTAAACATTGTTGGTGTTGGCTTTGAGCAGCCACCACAGGAAACAGTATGCCATTTCCTAGAGAAACTACAAACAGAGCTACCCTATGACCCAGCAGGTCCTCTTCTGAGGATCCACCCAAATGAGATGCAGTCACCCTCCTGTGCTGAGATCTGCTCTTCTTGCAGATCTTCCAGCACTGTTCACAGCAACCAAAAAACACTTCAGCTGTCAATGTTTTTTTTTTAATGTAGGATATTTATCCAATGAAATCCTGTCATTTGTCACAACAGGAATGTACCTGGGAGGCATTATGCCAACTGAAATATGGTACACACACACACACGCACACATACACACACACACACACACACACACACAAATACTATATGATCTTTTATATGTGGGATCTAAGAGAAAAAAAATTAAATATACAGACAATAAAACATTGGTTACCAAGCTCTAAAATAAAGAAATGGGATATATAAGTCAGAAGATACAAAGTATCAATTCTAATGTACAAAAAGGAGAGTATAGATAATAACATTGCACTCTAGTGGGGATCATAAATAATAAGTAAACTTTAGTCTCTCTTTCCACCAAAAAAGTAATTATGTGAGCTAAAGATATGCTAATTATCTTTATTATAATAAACACATCACTGTCTGTATGTTCTCCATTACATCATGATGTAAACCTCAAACACACAATGAGTTCATTTTTGAAAAGTGAAAATTAAAAAATAACATTCTGTGAAACAGACTGAGAAGCACTTAAAGGGATTAATATTTGGAATCCAACAGCCACCAATTGAAGGTACTTGGAATCTAAATCACACGTTGCTAAATAATCGCATCTTAAATCTCATCACTGTGGGCACCCCGTTGGGCCTGCAGATACCTTCCACATCTTACTACACGAAAATAATAAATAAAAGACTTTGTGAGAGAATACAAGAATACTCATAAAGGAAAAACTGACCCTGAAAACATGTCGACAAATAACTTGAACCCCAGCACCACCTGGTGTTGTTCAGGAAGAGAATTCATAAAGTGGTGCAGCGTAAAGTTTCCTTATGGCCAAAGGCACAGAGCATCCGTTTAGACTTGAAAAAGATGTCAAAGGAAAGGAAGCAATTATCAGCGTGAAGATGGGAACGAGGAGTGAGCACGCCAACCTGACGTCCTCTGGGATCTGTCTTTTATTAGAAGTGGATTTCTGAGCAGGAGAGGAAATTGCTCGGCCCAGAATGTAGGCAGAGCCTGGATATGGAGAAGTCGGTCTGGGTATGAGATCAGGAAGGCGAGTCGCTTCGATTTCGCCTTTGAACAGAAGGTCTCCTTTCTCCCCTTGCAATCCGCCATCCGTTGCAGAGCAGCGTCGGCCCTAACATGATGTACTCCACAAACACCATTTCATTTTGCCCCAGAGGACCCCGCAAGGAAGCTACTATTCCTTTTGCATTTTACAAACAAGGACAGAAGCTCATGGACTTTGTGGGCTTTTCTCAGGATCGCAGTGGGAAAGCTAAGGCGCAAACCAGCCCACGGCTGCGCGGGATCCCCCAGGCCTCAGTCCTGAGACGAAGCCAGCCTCTTTCCCGGCTTCGCCAGCACTGGCTGCTCCAGAGCGGCCTGCACACTTCTCCCCCGCTGGGAACACTGGCTTCACAACGACACTGTACGTGGAAGTGGGTGGGCGTCAGGAGCCCTGCCTTCAGCTGCTCTATCCCGGGAGAGGCTTCTGTCCCACAGTTGTGAAGCACCCACCCCCTGAAAGCCGATGGGCACCCCGGTGCCTCCTCCCCAGCACTCGCCACATATCCTCCCTCACTTCTCTGCTTTCCACGCTAGTCCTTTTCTCTTAGCTGCATACGTCTAGTGTGTGATGCCTCTGTGGTTTCGGGAGCCCGCTGAGGGTTGGGAACACGCCCTCCGAGGATGAGGGAGGACACTGTACATGAGTGAAGTGACAGCCACAGAGTGCAGAGGACATCAGGAATAGACACGCACTGTAGCCATGTGTACAACCCTTCCCAGGCGGCAGAACCAGCCCTCTCCCCCACCCTGCGTCCTAAGTGACAGCAACGGTAAAGACCACTGCAGTCCCGACACAGGACGGGAAACAGGAGGAGTGACCATTAACATCACCGTGAGGTTGGGAGAAGGGCGCTGGAAGTTTGTCTCTCATTGGGATGTCTGTCTGTTTGGTCCCCTGAAATCCCTACAACTCTGTCCCCGGGATCTTGAGCTCCCCAGGGTCCCAGAGCTTTACTTTTGAAAAGCCAGAAGCCAGAGGATCCGACATGTTTGTGGTCAGCTTCCCACTGTGACCTATGAAGCCTCAGGAACTGTGGCAGCTCTGGGACCCCGGGTAGCTCGAGGCCCCATGGACAGAGCTGTGGGGACAGAGCTGAGCAGGGCAGAGGCCCGAGGCCGGACTCTGCTGGGCCACTTAAGGGATCCACAAAGAGCCTGCGGTGGGAGCTGAATGAAGCTGGAGATGCTCAGAAGTCACTGACTACGCTCATGCGGGGCCTCCCCGGCCGGAATGGGGGGCCACTGGCTGTGACTCTGTGTGGCTTCCTCCAGGGCCTGACCTGAGAACGGACGGTGAGGGGACAACGGCGAGACAGGACGACCAGCGAGAAGACCTCTGTGGGAGCCGGGTGAGGAACCAGGGCGGCAAGGCACACGGGCAGGCGGACGTCTGCGTGGAGTGCGAGGGACACACCCGGGCTGGATGCAGAGGGTCTGGGGACCACGAGGTGGCACTGAGCGCCATGTGACGTCACCTCTGAAGTGGGTTGCATGGGGAGGTGACCCCAGCACGTGCCAGGCTCAAAGGTCAGGAAGACGAAGGGGGCCAGGAAGACAGGTGTACAGGCACGATCGGCTCGCAGGCGGCAGCAGCCAGGGTGGAGCCGTGTGAAGGACACGCTCCACGGAGGAGGGAGCGGTCGCCGTGCTGCTGGGCAGTCAAGGGACACGAGATCCGGAAACGACCAACCTGACACGCGCATAAACTTCACAAGAGCCACTTTTGCTGCCATGGCGGAGCCCAGGTGACAAAGCCAGGCAGAGGCCCCGGCCCGGAAGGACCTGGGACAGCCTGGCCTCTGAGAGATGAGGTGGCGTGTGAGGGGAGGCCGCAGCCATCACCGCTCAGGCACTGGAACTGGAAATGGCAGGTGGAGCACAGAGGCGACACCTCTGTGCTGCAGCCATGGCCCCCACGCGTCCACAGGCCCTGGACCCGACTGCCGTCCCGCCAAGCAGCCGTCACTGTTCTCTGGCGGGTGCCACCCTTGTGAGTCACACCGGGCGACCCACGGGAATTAATTCCCATCCTCGTCCCTTCAGCTTCCCCTCAGGCACTTACACTTCGCCTAAGAACGAAGGCACAGGATGCCAGGCCGGTTCAGCCACAACCCAAATCCCACTCGAAGTCTCGGGTGGAAAGCTAGAAACACTGAGCCTCAAAGGCTGTAGTATAGAAGAGTCTATTAAATCTAGAGCAACATTAAGCCACAATCCTTGAGCAACCCCAGAGAAGAAAAGTGCTGGGCAAAAGGAGCAGTGCAGTCGGAGAACCAGGGCCCTTCCATCACCTGTCTGTGAGTGGGGTTATGACAAGCCTGTCGGTGCAGCCTAAAAATTCGTTCTGGTAAATGAAAGCCACATCTGTGATGTGAATCATCATCTTGTCAGAATCTTCATTAAAATAAAATCTGCACTGTTTCAGCCACTCAAAGTCCGTAGGGCTCTTGACATGCATGTGACACTGAAAATCAAAAGGTGTATGTTACAGCTCAGAGGAGAATCATTTCTTAAATATACACATTAGCATTATGTAAATTATAGAGTAAAAGAAATGAAACTCAAAGACTCTCCTATTAGTTCAGAAACAGCAACTATATTGTCACCTAGCTCGTTCACTTACTGATCAACAAAAAAACCTCAGCAGAGGATTTTTTTCCCACTTCCTATTACTACAGAATGCTCTTTTTCTTCCCTGTTCTCTCTTTAAAGGTAAAAATCTGCATGGCACCTGAATGTCATAGCTGTGTTAGGAAAGGCCATGCTGTAATCAACCAGTAACATAAAATGGAGAAAAATTTGCTACAGATGTGACTTACAAAAGCCTTAACAGAAGCCGTAAACAGCTCTACTAACATTGGTTATTATTTCTGCAGCAAGAAAATAGTGGTCTCCAATCAATAACTAAATGGAGCACAAAACAAAACTTTTCAGGATGCTAAAATGTGGCACTTCGGCATTTAAAATAATCACACAAAACTATTTTAAAATTAAATCCGATGGCCTCCATAATGTAGTTTAAATCACCTGAGGTTGACTGAAACTTTACTATCAGGCTGCAAAGAAAGTCTGGCAAACAACCTTTGATCAGGTTTTTGATGACTCTTTGCTTGAATTAACTGTTCCCTTGAATACATTCTAACTAATTCCAGTGGGTAAACACAGGCAGTGTGTAGTATTTGCTTTTCTGTGTATGTCACTGTATTTATAAAGAATTTACCAGGTTATCAAAGATGTCTCTCTGGTGGACATGAATAGTAATCAAAGTCTCATATTTAACTCGCTCCACGGAGCTCAGATCTTTTGTGGTGATGTCTATCAGTGTGTTAAGTAGTTCCAGGAAAGACTGATTGGTTTTCTGCATGATCTTTTTATCAAATTTGGCATTTCTAAGGGCTTCTTCAGAATCACGTGTCCATATCATTTGAATTCCTAATAACCCAACCTTATAGAAAAAAACAAACAAAAAAAGGTTTTATCAGTGTTCCCACCATATTTAAATATGTAAATAGAAATGGTAACATAATGTAAAGTTGTGATTATGCAAATGTAAGGCCTTGATTATATCAGCTTGCTATCTTGTTCCAAAGCCCACAGAAACTCAATTTGTATTATTAACCTACCAATTAAATATGTACAGCCCCATGATGGGTCTACAATATTTCATGTAATTTTAAGTCATTTAATTCACATTTCTACTTAAATAGGTTTTAAATTACTTGATGATCGGTCTTAAATTTCCTTTACCCAAACTATATAGTGTTTACAAATAAATGATACAAAAGGCTATGACTAAGAAAACACTATTCCCTATATTTTAATGATGAAATACAGTTCTCACTTCTGTATTAAAGTGTTCACTTGTACATTTTTATGATTTATGTACATCATTACAATTGAAAAACATTTTTAATTTAAAGAAAATAGGTCAGTATTTGTCATCCAAATACATTTTTGTGATTGAATGTGTGTGTGTGTGTGTGTGTGTGTGTGTGTGTGTATGGTGGTCAATAATCTGTAGTTAAAGTCTTTAAGCTAATCTATGTTTAATAAAGACTTATGAAAATCTTAATATTAGTCTAGAGTTCAATTATGCTATCTGTGAATCTTACAATAGGCAATACCTGAGATTTAAAGTGGCTATTTTATAAAAAAGGGAAATATTTTCCAATTTCAATATACTGACCTGAGCCGGAAAGGAAGAAAGAAATTCAATCAATTGGAAACCTGTTTCTTGAATATTTGCAGCAGCCTGGCGAATTATAAGATGTAGTGAGGACTGAGATTCCTCCAAGAGAGAATTAAGCCAAACTTCCACGTTGCCCTCTGCCATAACGGGTTTGTTCAATTCAATTGTCTCTCCCTCTCGAGAGGAAACTGACAGAATTCGATCATAGATCTGAGAAAACGGAAAAGTAGTGATATTTATGTGAAAAAGAAGAAATAATTTCTGGCATTTTCTCCATTCCCCTTTTTTCAATATTATCCTTCCATAGAAAGTTAAGCTACAGACTATACAATATAAGACAAACCATGAGTTAAGGTCACTGTCAAAAGCAATAAAAATGTTAGCCATGAAATCTAAAAAGGAATTCCTAAATCGATCCCAAATAAACAATATGGTAAAGGATGGCATTTATTTCCTAAAAGAAATATTTAATATAAACGTAGTGATGAAAAAAATCTCTCAGGTTTTCCAAACGAAGCAGGGGCCTCTCTAAGAGTAATTCCAGACTTCAAGATTACCAGACTGACACGAGAAACGACCTGGTCAAGAAGGCCCAAGAGCACCACATAACTCCAGTTCTTTACCAGACACAGTGCTGTTCACTGAGCCTGGCCTCATGCAGTAGTTTCGAGCCAGACCCAACTCCCATTCTGCTCTCTGTCCTTCACACCCATCGTGGCAAACACAGTGAGAATGTGTATACGCAGCTGACAGGAGGGCAGAGAGAGGTCCTCTTCTGGGAGGAGTGTAGTGCTGGAGGACATCGGGACGCTAAAATTTCCTGCCTCTAGTTAATGATGAAAAATCACACCTAGCCTACTTCCCTATACCTCATGCTATTCCTGACAATTAAACCAAATGTCAGAAATGGTAAACATAAGTTATAGACAGAAGTGATCCTCCACAAGGCAGTGAGTCTGAAATTTCAGCCATCCTTGCTTGCATCAACTTTTTCTGAGTTCCTGAACATGATTTTGTACATATCATTTTGTAAAACTTAGGACCCACAGAACTAGGATCTAGCTGTAGTTCTAACCTTAGGTAGAAACAAAGCAAATCATTGCTATCTTAGGAAATGATCACCAGGATCAAAAGCATCTGATCTGTACAACTTTAACCAAACAATGAGGAAGCTTAAATTATCTTCAGTGGACAACTTGACATGGTGAATACAGGGCTATGAAGCCCAGGACCAATCTCGTGTCTCTTGAACTATGAAGGCCTAGAACTGTAGTGGAAAGATTTGAACAAAACATCGGGCAGAATTTCCTGATTCATTTAGCCCGTTCGTTCAACTCACACACTTGATGGATCAACAAGAATCACTGACTTTGACCATTAAGCTCCACCTTCTCATTCTTCCCTGTTCCAGGACTTGCTATAGCACTTCAGCCTTTTTCTTCTTTCCTCTATTTCATCCCACCTTGCATACTACATGTGGAATGTTTCTTTTTCTTTTTTTTGGGGGGGTGGGTAACCAGGGTATCAAATTCAGGGCCTTGTGCATCAAAGGTTGGTGCGGTACCACTTGAGCTAAATCCCCAGGCCGTGTAGAATTTTTTAAAACACAAATAAGCTCCTTCCCCCGCTTAGGATCCTCTCTGGGTCTCGGCCACCCTCAGGATGGTGTGGATTCCACAGGGTGACGCCCTCTGCCTTGGGAATGTGGCCACTGCCATGTTCTTCCTTTGTTCCTCACTCACCCTCCTACATGATCTGAGTCCAGGCTGGAGTAATTCAGTCAGTTCTATCTGTTTTGTGGGTTGAATGTGTCCCCCCAAAATGTTGAAGTCATATGCCCCAGGACTTGTGAATGACATTAATTGGAAATACAACATGTGCAGATGGGATCAAGTAAAACATGCAGTCAGATCGGATTTAGGGTGTCCTTACAAGAGGAAAATTTAGATTCACAGGAATCTACACAGGAAGAACAGTATGTGAAGACAACAGCAGATTTTACAACGGCATCTACAAGCCAAAGAACAACAAGAATTACCTACAACCACTAGAAACTCTGACCGAGGCATGGAAAACTTCTCCCCAAGCCCTCAGTGGTAACTAACACTGCCACCATCTTACTCCTGACTTTTAACCCCTGAAGCACAGAGAGAATACATTTCCACTGCTTTAAATCATGGAAGCCCTAAGTAGTGAATGCAGCCCTCACACACCTGCAGCCCTGTCATCCTAGGCACACAACTCCAGGCTGTCACATGTGCTCATCTCCTGACCAGACCACACTTGCCTCATTTGACTACCTGGTATGTTCCACTCACCTTTCAAAGGTCCATCCAAGCTGCTATTCTCCACAAGAAGCCTTCCCTGACACTGCACACACTCAGGTCATGGTTCCGTACTCCCTGTGCGTACTACAAGCAAGTAATAACTCAAGCCCCACAATTTAATTGCCTTATTTCTCTTCAGTATCTTGTGCCACAAAAATAGCTTCAGTGCAGACTGTGATACAGGACTACAAACCCCAGGACGAGCCTCATGTGTGGCTCATAGTAAGGGGCCTGACCATATGACTGCCTTGAAATTGCCCATTGTGGGCTACCCTGCCACTGCACTGACCACACCTACAGACTCCATCTGATTACTTCTCTGCCTTCTCTACCACAGGAGTTTCCTGAAGATGGAACACTACTATTATGTATAATATTAATTGAGTATGACATCTAGCACATTACTAGGTACTTAGTTATATTGTGCGCTAAGATTAATAAATGAGCATTTATAAGCATGAGGCTCCAGAGGACCAAACACAATAACATATAGGAAGGGTCCCTTTCCTAGGAAATTCTGGGTGGAAAGATAGATGAAACAGTATATATTGGTAGCCATGTGAGTACAGTCTAGTTCAAGTTGAATGGCCTCTTTAGGGTCCCCTACAACCCCATGATTCTATAAACATATTAGGAATGTTAAAGGGTTTTAAGAAAGAATACCAAACACTCATGAAACCTAACTAAAACTATCAAATCCCTGGAACACTGTGATTATTTAGTTAGCACTGCTACCTTATGAGCAGCTGCCGTCTTTATCTTGTTGGATTTCTGTTAAATAGGCATGTAAAACCATAAATGCAACACACTCCTAGTCATATTTAAGTTATTATTTCTCTTCAAATCTGTTCTTCACATATTAAGAAACAACAGAGTTCTGAAGGTAAATTGGATCCCCAAGTTTGTTTTTAGTCACTGGCCAAGAGTTCACAGAGGAGATCAACTTTTATAAACACAGTATCAGGGAATATTTGATGGAGGCAGCTAAGAACCCGAGGCAGGAAGATGGTTGGCTAGAGGTGAGAATCAGGCAGACCTTGTCATGGAACCTGACAGTTTTAATGTTGTCAAACACATTCAGCAAGTGGGCTTGTATCGTGTGGGAGTCGGATGCCTGGCCCAGGATCTCCAGGAGAGCAGGATCCGAGACGAAGAAGAATCGCGGGAAGCACAGTCGCTTTTTCTCCAAGTATCTAAAAGAAGAAGAAAAAGATGGACTTTTACAAAACACACAAAGCTGACCTTTTCAGGCATAAGTTAAGCTGGGTGGGAAAAGGAGGAAAGGTTGCGTGACAATCTGATCTTCCTGCATGACTGAACGTATTTGGCTTGTTTGCTACATTCTGATGGAGAAACTATTCCCTTTTCAGAATCAGTGGCAGAATTTTGTTTAATTTTTCCACAAACATAAGGCATACATTCTGCTTAGTGTGGAATAGCTCATATTTCACTTGCAGAAAACAAGATAAAGTATACCCAGAGTTTTAAAGGAGGGCACATCTTTCAGGAAGAGGCAAATGATTAAGGAGCTAGAAAGAGGCTCCTTCTAAGTGAGTAGTTGGGGGAAGAAAAGGAAGTGTTTCCTGGGATGACGACGGAATAGGCCTGGCGTGTGGGCTGTGATCAGTCCTCTCAATCTCAACCAGAAGGCTCCAGAAATCAGGCATCACAAGTGCCTGTGTGGGAATCAGATTTATTCAGGCAGTGAAAAAGCACAAAATCTGGCAGAAGTGGGGGCTAAAAGTGGGTACAGGATAAAGACAGAGGCAGGCCCAAGAGGTGGTTTTCATACACTTTTCACTTTCTTAAAGATGTACTTCTGTACCATCATGTTTAATACTTTAGATTTTTACTTTCTATTCTTCCTGATATCCTCCTCCTTTTGACTAGTACAACTTGGACTTTTATTCTCAGTAAGTTCCCTGCGACTCTTTGTTGTTACCTGTTCTCTTCCTCGCAGCATCCCAATCTGATTCTGGTGATGAGCCAATGTTGTCTCTATGCAGTTAGGCCAGGCTGGCAGGAGGAACATGGCACAGGCCAAACCCTGCCTGGCTGGGGCAAAGATGGCAGCATGTCTTCAGAGTGGCTCCTCTTTTCCCCCCACTCTAATATGGCCCGCCCCCTCTGAGGATTCTTTGGGGCCTATGGTCCTACCCATGGCTTGGGAGGATGCGGGTTTTGGTGAATGTGAGAACTCAGATGTTTTTACTGAGTTTACAAATGTTGGCTCAAAAACTCTTCTTAATAAAAGAATCCAAAAAATTGTAAAAGAAAAATCTGAATAATGTTTAAGTAGACTTTTCCTCTGATGCGTTATAAAATGATGCCAAAAGGGCCAGGGATTTAGCTCAAGTGGTACCGCACCTGCTTTGGAAGCACAAGGACCTGAGTTCGATCCCCAGTACCACAAAAACAATAATAATAATAATGCCAAAATATCAAACCCTGGGGTAGAATGTGTGTGTGACAATAAAGAAGAAATGGGGAGGTGTTTGTGCTTATACCTGCACTGGCAGGGGAGACAAGAAAGAAAAGACCCAGCTCCACGGGAAGCAGGTGAATGGTATGAATCCTCAGGAAATTTCCCATCAATTACCAAACATGCATGGTCCCCCAGGGATTCCTGCCTGTTAGTCTTTCTGCCTTGAAGAACCCTGAGTGCTTGGAGACCTTCTGACCCGCTTCCAAAGGCATTCAGGCCTGATCGCGGTGATAGGCCACAAGGCATCAGGTCAGGCCTCCCTAAGAACCTCTGTAGTATTCCCTACATGGTAGCCTGTGCGAAATCATCCTTATGGAAACATTTGAAATCATTTCAAAAGTGCTTTTTTGGTCAAATGTCCTTCAATAAATATTTGACTTGATCGGATAGTTTTACAAAGCAGGTCTAATCATTAACAGCTAAGAATGTATTTTTCTAAAAAGGTACTTTGGAGAATTTATTTGCAAATAGCTTTGCTTTAAAGTAGACAAAGGGAGTTTCATTAACATTGGCATTGACATGACTCTGGTATTTAATAATGCTGCTCAGAACAGATTTCTAACAAGAGGAGGAGAGGTGATACTCTATAGCACAGCGTTTTGAGCACCCCAACCTAAACTGGAGTAAACATACAAAGATCTCCTAAAAAAAAAATGTTGACCCTACCGCAAGCTCCTACTGAACAACCTCCACAGATAGTGTGTCCGCCGAGGTGTAGCCTGGCACTGAGAAGTATCATAGTAGACACTCAGTGCAGTCCGGACCCTTATACAAACAGACTGCCTCATAGAAGGAGTACAATAAAATATTTTTTGTTCTACAAATACTTTTCCAAATGAAGATCAGGAAATACACATGTAAATTTTAAAGCCAGAGACTATATGAGAATATTTGCAAGATCTTATCCCATCAGGAGAGCAGTCTGAATCCTGAATCCAACATCAGGACAAACTGGAGCGAATGTAAGGGTCAGCCTTGTAGCAACTTTACACAAAAATTAAATTTTAGCAATGCAAAGCAGACGTGGCTACTGCTACACACTCCTCCTGCTCCCGTCTGTCCGTCAGACTCTGGAGCTTCCGGAGAGCCAGCGAGCTTACCCAGTGAGGGACTTCTGGCACATTTCTAACTGGTCCATCAAGTGCGGTAACAGCTGCCCCATCATCTCATCCCCAACACAGCACTGCACCACATTGGGCACTTCATGTGCTCGAGTCATGATCTTCACCCAGGATTTATCTATATTGGAAAAGCGCTTGGCTTCCTGTGAGGATGAGGTAAAACATAACATGTGGAGACCCCTGTGATCTCAAGGGTGGAGTGTCTCAAATACCCCCAACTGACGCACAGAGAAAACCAGGCCTGTGCCCAAACTGTACGTGCTGAGGATCATGCACATTCTCATCTGTTTAATTCTCCTCGGGACTTTTGTGCCATACCATTGTCCTACAAAAGGATTTTAGCCCAACCCCAGTACCACTATTAAACAAAAACAGGAAACAGAAATAAAAATAATACTTTACAAGATCAATTAGAAAGAAAGGACATTCCCAATTATTTTCCTGTGTTATCACTAAATGGAATGAACCTTCTATTTTCAAGTCTTCTAGAATGAATATTGGATTATTTGTGGGCTCAGAAAAACATTTAAAAATAAGAATACAACACTAATTCTAGTTATATTCTAATACTGCAAAGAGATTAACACATTTTTAGGAAACATGCAAGACATACAGGTTGTTTTGAGGGGGGCAAGAAAAATGATTGTCTTCCCTTAAACTTTCTGTATATAGTGTTACCCATGGGCATATACTACCAAAGTGAGCAAGAAAACCCACTTAGATCCTTAAGTATTCCATGTGAAAGCTTCCATTACTAAATCCAATTTTAAATTCTTTTCTACCCATTAACAAGAAAAACATGCACAAATATATTATCAAAATTTAATAAATATTTAAAATTTTAATGTGTGAATGTTTCACAGTGAACCAAAAAAATCCATTTCCTGCTTTATGATTGGTTAACAAATCTGTTGTCTCTAATTAAACTGAAAACCAATCAAAGAAAAAGTTCCAAAACCCAAGTGAAGAGAATAGTCAATATACTCATGCTCTCAAAATTCAAATATGTTGTTAAAACATTAAACTTTGCAAACAACTTAAGGTAATTGAATAAAAGTTCTCAAAAGTTTGGTTTAAATGTCATTTAAAAGCTCAAAATGTACCCCAGGTATACCTAGTAAGATAATTACAATCTCATGATAAAAATACACCCAGGATCTTAAGCAGATCTTTTTGTTTTGGAGCTTTTGTCTTTCAGTTTCCCACCCCTCGATTTTACAGTACCAATATAATTTAGCATATTGTATAGGATGCATTATTTTAAAATGTCAGTAGTAGATGAACAAATTATCCTACCATTGTCAAGATAACTGCACCATAATTCTACACTGTTGCACATTGTACTTTGAAATTACCTAAAGAAGCATATCAATTATGCAGGAGTTCGTGCTTTGCTTTTTTAACCCTCCAATCTCCTATCAAAGAGTTTCACAGCACACTTACTGGGACTGTCACCCACTCCACACAATTCCTCACTACCCTTAAAGAAGAACATCATCAGCTATGACAAAAACAATACCGGGGAGGGGGCTGAATAGAGACTGAAATATCATTGCCTTCTTTCAGTGGCTATTAGCTCTTAAATACTTCTCTAATCCAAAGACTGATGAGATACTAAGGAAATCCCGAAACCTTAGGCAGCTGCTTGGCAATGTCTCCTCCCACGAAGACGGCTTCCAGATAGATCCACAGGTTCTGCACGGTCATCCAGTTCTCGATGACATCAGTCGAGTTGGAAAGGTACTGCACCCACTTCTGAATCTGAGCCTTGAAAGGCACATTGTATCTAAAATTTGAAAATGAAAACCAAATATTCATCATTTTATTTTTGTTGTTTGCAAAATGAAAAATCTTTGTAGAAACCTTCGTTTTTAATGTGTTTCTTTAGAAGATGGAATTTATTGCTGGTTTTCAAAGTGATGACACTGAGTGAGTAATTGGTCAGCACTTACTGGGTATTGTCGGTCAGTGTTTTTTTTTAATTTGTCCAGAGGATAGAGAGCACTGAAGACCCATGATCTAAGGAGCAGATTGGGTGTGTGACTTTATTCCACCCCGTTCCAGAATGGTATACCTGGTCATTGTGAATGTAACTAAAATTGTAACATTCTCTCAACTGAGTTTGCAAGTGGTGGTTTCCCTTTCCCAACAAAGATCATTTTTATCTAATTTATGTACGATTGTGTGTCTTCTTATCCCCAAGAAGGCTATTTTCCATTCATTATTCATTGGCTTGGTAGGAATAGTGACTAGTTTATAAAAACCATACCTTGAGCAGTCCAAATGAGATATTGCCAAATGTCTAAATTCCCAAGACCTAATTTTATATTCCATGGAACTCACTTGAATGTACAGACAAATAGAAAGCAAAGGGATTCTTATCAAGCCAATATTAAATAGATAACCTTTCCTATATTAAAAGTATTGACATACTGGGAACGTAAAGAGGGGAAGGAATAAATATGATTCCAAAATAAAATCAAAGAGCATGTATATAAGGGGTAGGGGGTTGTGGGTGGCTAGGGATGTGGGTAAAAATGAGAACTGACTTGTGTCATATACTGGTACAAATTCCCCAATGTTGTGTGTGATTGTGAGCTGTATATAAAATGTACCAATAAAGAATTCAATAAAAAAGTATTGACATATAGCTAGAATCTCACAATAAAATCATAGCTTAATGGTGTCTGTATGTTGCAGTTACTGTACATTTGAGATTCTGATGACCAAAACATTATTTTTGAAAGAGCAAAGGGAAGTTCACTGCCCATACTCTAAGGAAAATGTAAGTTTATGAGTCTAAGTTTATAAGCTCATGATATAAAAGCTTTGCTGATTTCATCAAATTGTCCAGTAGAAGAGATATAGTGTTATCTGCCTAGGCCATGTGACACATCTTTATGAATTAATTTCACTATCTCGGTTTAAGTAAGAGAGACTCATCTCATTAAAGTATGGACACAACTAAGGATTTCTAGTCCACAATGTTGGCAGAAAGGTTTTCCTTCAGTTGAGTGACCATTGTTCTGGAATTCAAACTAACGTTCCTCCTGGACTCAAGCCTGTGGAGCTCTCAACTGTGCAGTGAGGCTTCTTAGCAGCAAATTTGAAGTGTGCAGCAAGATCCACAGACACAGCCCACAAATAAAATGTAGTGGAATGAAACCAGAACAACACATACATTGTGCCAAAGGCTAAAATTAAAACAAGTTTTTAACACTGAATAAACTGTACACAGAGTTCTACTGCACTGCGTTGTTTACTAATTTCCTTGAAATTTTTGTTCTTATGCTTCTCGAGTGTAAGACTAAAAACAGGTGGCTCCCCTACCTGTTGCTCAGGAGAGAGCCGAGCAACATCAAACTGTCCTCCATGCTGGCGATGACTTCCGAGGTGCTGTCTCCTCGCAGGAGGAGTTCTCCCCGGGTCTTAAAGCTGCCAAATGTGAAAGTCTTGTTGTCCCATTCATTCATCACCTGCTTCAGCTTCTGTTCGATATCTCGCTCTTTGACTGCACTGATGCACACATCCTGTCAGGAGTCCAAGCTCTCATTTGAGTGCATGAAGGTCACACAGCTCCTTAACAGTATAAGGTCAGCAGAGAATGTGTCTTCACCACATGCCTCACAGGTAACTAAAATGTGTATATTCCAGGCGCCAAACGCCACATAATACATGGTTTGTGTATAAATACACACACACACACATATGTGTACAGGAGAGAGACAGACAGTCAGAGACAGAGACAGAGACAGCAACAGAGAGGGAAATTTAGATTATAAAATGTCCCTCCAAACTATTCTACAAAGAAAGATAACAGAAAAGGAGCAGTAAATTTCAGCTTTTCTCACAGACTTAAAAATTAGTGTTTCTAATTTAAACTCAAATCAACCAATCCAGCATAAGAAAAGCAAATTAGCAGAAACCTGATTTCTGTGTTTCTGGCCACTTTCTCGGTTTCTGCAGCAGCTGCATCTTCCCCCAGACCATCAGCCAAGCCCTGCTCCTCCCCTCCCTTCTCTCATACTGCCTCTCCCTTAGGGACCTTTTACATCCCCAAGCAAGACTCACACCCATTTGCTAACTGAGCTTCCCTCTGTGGATGTTCCAACAAAACCCTTATTACAAGTGAAATATCAAACTCATGCCCAAAGTCAGCCTCATTATCCAGTCTGATCCTCCTGCAATTATTACCTTCTCATTCATAACAACAAATGTTCGGAGCCCTCGGCAAGAGGTCTATAGTTCATGTTCATCTGTTCCCCATTTTCCCCAGCCATGTTCCTGCCCTCAAAAAATTCTTCCCAGTTTCAGCTCCTAAAAATCTCTTAGCTCTGTCTTCTTTCCAGGTTTACTACCTCTTCTGTCAACAAACCTGAGTTACTTTTAAACCTTCTCCGTTGGTTTCCATCTTTCTCTTCCTGTTCTCCTTCAATTCTTCTGTACATAACTACAGGATGATCCCAACATAGTGAAACCTAACAGTGGCTCCCACACTGCAAACACATCTCCTGGCTGGGCCTCCTTCCACAGCACATTCCAGGCCTGCCCTATTTCCCTAGCCCCGACTGATTCCTCACCCTCTTCCTCTATGCCCCAGCCACAGAGGGAGCTCCTCCAACACGCATGATGCCCTGTGTCTAGAGCGGTCTTTTATCCACCTTCTGTTTCCCATCTGACCACACCCTTTCATCCAGCTGCACAAAATCCCAGCTCTCCTTGCCTTATCATTCCCAAGTGACACCAAGCCCTTTGTCATAGGCACTTGTATACCAGTCTACATGCCTTTAAGTAGTATTCACTACAATTTACAACTGCACCTTCATTTACATGATTATTTCACTATACTAATTACTTAATGATCTATAAACACAGAAATGCATATTTACATCACCAGTACAGAACTGGTCACATGGAAGTCACTCCATAAACACTTCCTGAAGAATGAACGGCTGAATGTTGGGAGAGAAATTTCCAACACACTGGCATGGTTTATGACACAGGAGTGCTGTTCCAACATGTGAGGTTGTCCAGTCTCCCACCACATAAAACATCTACTAGGGCTGGGGATTTAGCTCAGGTGGTACCACGCCAACCTTAGATGCACAAGGGACTGAGTTCGATCCCCAGTGCCACAACAAACAAACAAACAAACAAAAGCATCTATTCATTGTACCTCTATTTCCTCTTTGTATTTCAGAAGAGGTGCCTCCATGATATTTCTTAACTTAAAAGTTTCGTTTTTCACATCTAAACTGTGCCCAGTGAGAGCAGTGATCCTCTCCCAATGCCGGTCCATCATGGCTTTACTGGCCATGTATTCCAGCAGGGGGCAGCACTCGCTGAAATCATCAATAGTCTTCTTCAAGTCCAAATAAGCCTGCCAGTCCTTCAGTGCCCGGGGCAGCTTCCGACACCTGTAGAAGGAAATCCACATGAAAGGCCCCTGAATGTGAGTCAAGATGTAGTTAGTCCAAAATTAACTGCTAGCACTTCCGTCAAAAACTAGTCTCTTCAAATACCTATTTCAGTGGAAATCTCATGACTTAGAGGCTGTGGCTACAATGTAGTGGCACAGTGTCCTGGCACAACCTCTCAAAACATTTACCCGGGTGGAAGCATTACTTCAGAGGAAGAGGTCCCTTGTAATTCATTTCAGCTCTATAAATGTAGATTGAGAACTTCGCAAACACAAAGCACAGCAAAGTGCACCAGGCATTCACCTAGCACATACAACCAACAGTCTTCCTTTCCTTGGTTGTAGCATTGAAAACAATATTGAGAAATCATGGATTTCTTGGTATTCCAGGAAATTCTCTAGCATAAACTTCAAGTAGTTGATAAGCATGATACAAACACATATCAGCTCCTTCCCACCTAGACAAGACCCAGACAAGAGTCGCGTACAATTAAAGGGTGTGCTTATCTCACACACACACACACACACACACACACACAAAGCATTTAACAAAGATGATATCAGCAGAGAACAGCGTCCAAGAGATGCTTTCAAAGCACCTACAATGGAAGGGGGTTGGCAGCCCACCCCTGGGGAAGCACTTGAAGTCAATAGCTCAGAGTGTGCTAAACATTTCATATCTCACCTGTTCTGAAATTCTAAGAGTTCACTGTTGATTTTTTCAATATTCACTTCTGACCAAAGAGTATCTTGATAGCTATTTATAGTCTCCATGACACTGTTGTACAGAGTGTATATTTTCTGTAAAAGATTTAGCTGTTTCTTTATTTCAAGAAGCTGAGGATACTGGGTAACTGGCAATCCAAAAAGTTCCTCTCCTCCAGTATAGGTTATGTATTTCCGATAGATGTTATCAAATTGATTCTAAAAGAAAGTGAAAATTAATTGGCACAATTCATACATGCTCAAACATGGGAATGAAAACAGAAGACTGGGAAGCAAGCAAGAGTGTGTCACCTCTGTCACCTTTGTGAAATACAAAATGAACATGATTAAATCACAGGAACTGCTTCTAACCGAAACCACACAAAATCCTATTTTCAAAAAGGTCAGCACATTCCATGTTGGAAAAAAAGCTTTTCTATTTTTAAAACAAAATGTGCCTGCTTAGAATCCAATAAGATTTACGAAGATAGAGAAATGTAAAAGATTACCTGAAACATAATAAGCCTGTCGCTGGCTTCCTGGAGATTCAAGCCACTCACCATTGGACCATTCTGAAGCAGAAAGTTATATTAAGGATTAAGTGTCTGTGTGCAAATCTCATGAGAATATCAAAGTTGATATTCATGCATGTCATGTACATGATAGGAAACCTTTTTTTACTTGTTTAGAGGATTCAAAGTGATGTATTTGGAAATATAATAAAACTTCAATAAGTTAATGGACTTTGAAAATTTAAAAGATCTATTATTCATTCCTTAGGTAACAAGGCAAAGAAGGGCTAATAGCCGCTCTGGGAGAAACACATATCTCTAGTTTAGAACAAAATACTAGTACATTCACTGACAGACTTTGTCATACTAACACCTATTTGTAAAGTCAACCATAATCTAAATATCCCAGCAAGGTTTTCCTACACCCAATACCTTAAATAAAAGAGTTTCTCTGCATCTTCACCCATGGAGTGAATAGATTCTTCCAGTCTCCTGACATTAAATTATGCTTTGGCATGTTTCTAGTTCATTAGTTCAAAGTTTAACTCATACTTATATGCATATTTCCTTTCTGTACCACAGTGCAGTGGGCTGGAAAGGGATTGCACTACACAACACAATTCCACTAGAAAACTATGCTCTAAAATCCATATAACCAAAATTCTACTAACTCGGAGCAGGGTTCCATCTATATGGTCACGGCAGTGTTTTCAGCACAAAGGACAGAGCCTGTTGCCTTCTAGGTGCCTAATCATTTGTAGACCTGAGAAACACTGCAAATTCACCTCTCTGGGAGGCTGAAGCAGGAGGATTACAACTAAGTCAAGCCTGGGTAAATTAACAATTTAATGAGAGATTGTATCAAATAGAAAAAGTGCTGGGAATATATCTTGGTATGACTACCCTGATTTCAATCTCCAGTAATGCAAAAAGAAAACAAAGGAAATTCTGTGAAAAGGAAGGACAGTATTGTGCTTGAATAGTATTTGTCTACATACATTTTGAAAGCTCTAATTTCAGTAACAAAACAATAATATAATGAGAATATGTCTTTTAAATTCTCCACCTCATGTTGAAATGATTATGGATGAATTATAAGAAAGGAAGCGGAAAGAGAAATGCTTTTAACAATCTTGAAACTAAAATATGCCCGTTCCTAGGAAACATTTAAACAATAAGTACATTCTGTATATTCTAGCTACCCTTCCCTGAAAGTACACACAGAGAAATCCAAAGTCATACCAAATCATAGTCCAGATAAAACTGGTGACAATCTTGAAGGAAGATCTCCATGGTACCAATAAGCTCCTTCCTGAAGTTGGGCTGCAGGGAGACTAATTCATTCTGAACCTCACTGGCTCTCACCAGCAGCTTCTCCCAAGCATAGCGCAGGGTGTCCACCTTGTCCATCTCTTCCTTTGCTATCAGAAGCCCATATTTGTTAAGCAGGGCATAAGAGTCCTATAAAAAAAGAAAAACTTAATTTCTGCCTGTGAGGTGAATAAATCCTCATACAGAAGTATGAGAACAGAATAGCCCAGCATGACTGTGAACTCATTCTTAGGAGCTTGAGTTATTTTACCTGCAAACTACACCCCTAAAATGAATAGCTAAGGCACACAGCTCCAGTTCACCTACACACAAAAGGAAAGGTCCATAAAATGTGAATCTGATCCTGACCATCAGAGTGTAAGCTGGAGTCTGATCCTGATCATCAGAGTGTAAGTCCAGATGCTTCAATTATCACAAGATGAAAAGACAGTGTTTTATTTCTAGAATTTCTGAATGCTACAATTATACTAGTATGTTTAAAAGAATAAATACAATGACCTATTTCTGATAAGATGTTTTCTTCTGGGAAAGTTAATATGGTATAAAAATAAATGTGATATACAACGCTGATCCAATTCCATTTCATTCCATGTTTTTATGCACCAATACAGTTAGGCTGTTAGCATCCTATGGAGGTCCTGTTATCCACTGGGTTTCTCATACCCAGCTACTCACAGAGTTGGTTTTAGTAACTACTGCTGCTGTGAAAACAGCACTAAGATTCCACTTAAGATAGAATGGCTGCTATCAAGAAATCAACCAACAATGAATGCTGGCAGGGCCATGGGAAGAAAGGAACTCTTCTCTTCTGTTGATGGGGATGTATACTGGTGCAATCACTGTGGAGATTCCTCAAAGTACTAGGATTAGAGGACCCATGTGACCCTGCTATTTCCCTACTAGGTATATACACAAAAGAATTAAAAGCATTATACCACATCAACATGTGTGCACCCATGTTTATAGCAGCTCAGTTTGTAATAGATAAATCTTGGAAATAGCCAAAATGCCCAACTGGTGAGTGGATAGATAAAATGTGGTTCTCCTATCAAATGAAGCACTATTCAGCCATAAAGAAAGATAAACAAGACATTTATAGCTAAATGGATGCACCTTGAGGACAAGTAAAATAAATAGGACTGATAAGTAAAATAAATAGGACACATATGTATGAATACCATATCATTTTTTTAGTATGAGAATCTGAAGATGTAAATGAGGTCCAAATTGTATGATAGGTATTGTGTAAAAGGAAGAAAATCTGAAAGGGGAGGAGGAATTGGAGGAGAGCAGGGGAAATCAAAGAAGGGAAAGAAAAATTTGATGGTAAAAGGAAAAAATGGAAACAAAGTTTATGTAAATAGGAGGGTTGTACAGAGGGCAGAACAATGGGAAAAAATGAGAATCGTGACATATTATGTACAGATATAAATTCCCAATGATGAATGTGACCACAATGTATTCCTAGAATATGCCAATCAACTCAATAAAGGAACAAAAAGACTTCTGCTGCTCTTCCCAGGGAAAATGGTTCTCATCTGAATGGAACTTTCTTCATGGGGTTGGAAGGGTGGCATCTCTTGCCACAAGTGAGGCTCACTGTGTGATGCAACTAACACTCCAAACCTGCTCCCTGAAGGAAACTGAACTTAGTCTAAAGCTGAGATCCCAACCCCACTTAGCTTTTTCCTCAGTGACTGTTCCTGTCTCTTTCGTGCATTCATCATTCGTCAATAAATCACTGGACTCAAAACCCTCACCTCAGACCCTGCTCATAGGATGTTAGATGACTGGAAAAGATAAGAACTACCCAAGACAGCCCGTAAAGATCAGACATTATCACTGCTGAAATTACTTTCCTTAGCTTTAGTGCCCATCTGTAATTTCAATTCAAATGTTCACTACTTCAGTTAATTGCACCAAACACATGGAAATTTCTACCTAAATTGTAATGCCACTTACCTCAATAGGTCCAACTTGAAAGTCCACATGGATTTGCTGATCCTTGATCTCTTTCAGTGCAGCCATTGCAAGCCGAATATCATCCAGATCCTTAACTGGGCGGTTTAGCTTCTTACTAAATTCTTCAACAAGTGTGAAAATGTTTTCCATCTCACTCCTGTATTTTTTGTTACAATGGCGGCCAATGACAGCCATCCAGGCTTTGATCTCAGTGGTCAGGGAAAACTTCAAGTCAGCTGTGAAACCAAATAACCACCGTTCAGTTTGGGAAAACTGAGCAGATGAAGACGCGTGCAACTGTTCATTAATAGAACATTCTTTTCTTGAAAAGAAAAAAAAATTGATGGTAAAAACAGAAAAATGGAAACAAAGCTTATGTATATAGAAGAGTGGGAACTTAAAGATGATATTCAAAATACATGATGTACAGGTGCAAATTCTCAAAGTTGAATGTGATTATAATGGATATCTAAAATGTACCCCAAAAAATTTATCTTCTAAAATAAACACAGTACACTCTTTCCAGCTTAACACCCTCTAAAATGTGAAAAATAAACTGGAAAAAATGTTTTCTTAACTATATATAGTTTTCTAATTATATTCTTGTTCATTTTACAAAGTTTGTTGTAACAATTTAAAATACATTCCTAAATGGCAAAAAAAAAAATTAAAATAAGTGAGTTTTTTTTAAAAAACAAAGCCCTCTGAACAAAACCTCAAATATTTCTATTCTTTTTACTAAAGTAAGGGGACTCTCAACTCTAAATCCAACAGCTTCGTTCTCTTTCACTGCCTTAGTTTTCATTTTCAACATTTAACAGCAATCCCTTCAAAATAACACAGAATAAATAAATATGCTAAAGGGAATTTAAAACAAATCTACAAACTGATCTTAAAGCTCAACTTTCAATCTTCATGATAGTTAGATCTCTCTGAAATACTAACCAAGGTAAAGAGATAAAACAGTGCTATTGATGTTGTCTGAAAATCAAGTGGACTAACCTGTGTACAGAGCAATGGAACCCACACAGATATACTCAGGCTCAGCATTAATTTCCTGTTCCAAGTTTTGGTAATAAAGAATCTGGGACTCAAATTCAGAAAGCAAAGGATTTTGTGTAATAAATGTCATAACAGTTTCTTCTTTATCCTTTTGCCAAATATGATTATAGTGTTTGAAGCAATCCATGGATGTAATAACTTCCTAGAACCCAAATAACAACAGATTTATGTAAAGAAGGAAGAATCATGATACAGGTAAAGATTTTCCTGTTGTTGTCAGTCTCTACAGGATTGTTAACATGTTTAATTAATGAACACCATTCTTTGAAATGCCACAGAACTGGACTGTATGCAATGCGTGGGCTACTAAGATTCACTGTTATCATCCCTACACAAAGGGGAAAAGAAGTTTCTAGAAACTTCTAGAATAGAAAGTTCTGGAAGGCCCCTTTGGACATAGGCTTCTGAACAGAGCAGTTAAAAACCACAGCATTAGGTCATGCTACTATGAAGCATGAGAAAAACACTGCTATGAGATCCTTCCCTTCTCATCAGGTCTCTCCCAGGGTCCACACTAGCAGAAACTACTGGAAGCCTCAGCAGGAGGCTCTTTATGTGTTGCCTAGGGTCAGACAGTCAGGTGGAAGTGAATGGAAACTAGACCTGAAAGGAGAAGGACAAAGAGAACACAGCCAGAATGAACCTCATGGAGAAATTTCAAGAGATTGCAGGAAAACATGCTCTTTTAATAAAAGTAATACCTATCCCATACTACATATTCTCAAATCTTTTCTATTAATACATTAAGCATTAAAAACAAGAACAAGTTCTTAAAATATGTACGCACACTGACAGTTGCTCAGATTATATTTTGCCTCATTAGTCGACCTTAATATACAATGTAAATAATATTTATCTTCCAGTCTTTTTCCAAAACTCCTTAAGTTTTAGTCAGGTTTGAAGAGACCCTTGCACATATTTTCTTTAGTATGTTCCTACATATTTTTCAGTGATGTCATTCTAAGCAATATCTTTTTCCACTGTTTTTATAATGACATAGGTTGAAAAATTGGTTTTTTACAAATAACCCAATTAATAGATGGGCAAACTCAGCAGACACCCACAAAATAAATAAAAACTACTATTAAGTACATGAAGAAAATGTTCAACATTTTTAAGGTTGCTACAAGAAGGCCAATCAAAATCACACTGAGTTTCCATTTCATCCCTGTCAGAATGACTATGCTTAAAAACACCAAAATAAATAACTAAATGGAACACTAGTGGGGGGCAGGGGAAGGAAGCTCCTCTGGGAAGTTCATAAAGGTTAGAGACACTCAGCAACTCAGAACAGAGTTTCCTCAAAACTCTGAAACTAGAGCTACCACTTGAGTCAACTGTACAATCTTTGGTGTTCCTGAAAGTGAAAGCATCACACAGTGGCATCTGTGCACCATATTCCCAAATCACCTCAGCCACACTCTGGAACTGGCCTCGGTGTCTGTCAACGGATGAATGAATAAAGCAAATCTCTCTCTCTCTCTCTCTCTCTCTCTCTCTCTCTCTCTCTCTCTCTCTCTCTCTCTCTCTCTCTCTCTCTCTCATACACACACAGACACACACAGACACACACACAGCACTATTCACCCACAAGGAAAAATGAAATCATGTCCTTCTGAAGAAAATGGATGAAACTGGAGATCATTATATTAAAAGAAATAAATCAGTTTCAGAAAGACAAATATCCTATTATCTGTCATATGCACTATATAACAAGAGAGAGACACATACAGAGTGAAACAGGAAAGTGGTGGAAGGGGAAAAGGAAACCAGGGTGGGGAGAGGAGGCAAGGGTTGCAGCAGGGGATGGGGATGAGCTGCGTATTCATACACAGACGTGTGAATCTGTGTGCATCTGTGTAGCCTAGATCCACTAATAAGAACAAGTGTGATGTCTTAGTTAACAGTTCAGCCTGCTATCGCCTCACACGCGCGCGGGTAAGCAGGTGAGAGGAACAGGATGGCCACGGTCCCAGAGCTGTTTCTCCTCCCAGCCCACAGTCAGCATGAGCTGGGGGTGGCAGGTCCAGCGGCCAGGCCCACACCAGGCCCCCTGTGGGTCCCTGTGGCTACCGTCTGCTCTTTGCCCTCATCTCGACCCTGTGTCTTTGCTCCTCATCCCCACACAAGCAGCCTTCACTGCTTTTTAGACCACCTTCTCCTGAGCTTCTTCCTTCTTATTGTGGTAAAGTGCTATCATTTCTAAAACAATGAACATGTTAATATTTTACTACAATGAGTATTGCTTTTGCCATAGGTGGTAAAAAATTACTTTTTGTTTATCTGTCTCAATCTCATTTTTATCAAAATCTCTATTATTTTTGTCCAACGACCAACTTTGCAAAACAGAACAATTTTCAGGAAACTCTGGTTTCTTTCAACTGACTACTAATTTCACTCTCGTTGGGCCATGTTTTCAGATCATCCTCTCGGATCTACTTGCTAGACCGTTGTACTTTATTGTCAACAAATAATTTAAAAATTGCCTCCTTGCTGTTAACATTTATGTCACTTGGAAATCAAGGCTTTCCACTGACTCACATGTAAATAAGAATTGTGTGACTCCATATGGAATTTTTTGCCATGCTATATATGAAAAAAAATTTTTTTTGAGACAGGGTCTCGCTTTGTAGTTCAGGCTGGCCCTGAGCTCACTATGTAACCTAGGCAAGCCTTGAACTCAGCAATCCTCCTGCCTCTGCCTCCTGAGTGCTAGGATTACAGGCATGAGCCACCATGCCCAGCGCTGTAGTATGTGGTATTGATTGCTGGTGGGCATGAGTCTCCACGCCCAGCATTGTATGTGGTTACTGGGGATCGAACTCAGGACCTTGCGCTTGCAAAGCAGGCGCCAGAACCACTGAGCTATCCCTCTGGCCCATATATGAAAATTTTTAATAACTGAGATAGCAAATGCACGCACTTGAAACAATAGGACATTACCAACAGGACTCTTCAGTGTACAACAATTTTCCACTTCAAGACATTGCATTAACCTGCACCACACCGGGGGGGGGGG